>OY769904.1:29807562-30012942 GCA_963669185.1 Dyspetes luteomarginatus
CTCTTTCGCGCGGTTGTTTTTATGCAGACGTTAATATAACACTCGAACCAAGGCCATGGCCTTCGCCGTGAGCCCAGGGTCTTCATCCTCGTAATATCGATTCGGCCCCCTGCGAACTCCATCGTCTGTACCAACACGTACTACGTACATATATTTACAATATTACTCTTGTCTCATCTTTCAACGCTCTAACTGTTGTATCTTCGATCAATCTATGCCGTACTTGGCCCACTAGACCCACCGATATGCCAACAACAATGATACAGTAGAACGTCAATTATTTTAGAGAGAAAATGAAGAACAAAAAATCTACAAGACATGAATAATTTGAGACTTTTATAAAATTTTATTTATTTTATTTTAAATACAATTATATTATATTGGAAAAACTTTACAAAAATATTTTTCCTCCTTATAAATAAATAAATAAATAACATTTGAAAAATGATTTTTTTAACCATAAAATTATGAATAATTCATGAAAAAAAAATAAATTGCGAAAGAATTTATTTTTCCTATTTCAATCTAGGCCGTACTTGGCCCACTAGACCCACCGATATGCCAACATACAATGATACAGTAGAACGTCAATTATTCTAGAGAGAAAATGAAGAACAAAAAATCTACAAGACATGAATAATTTGAGACTTTTATAAAATTTTATTTATTTTATTTTAAATACAATTATATTATATTGGAAAAACTTTACAAAAATATTTTTCCTCCTTATAAATAAATAAATAAATAACATTTGAAAAATGATTTTTTTAACCATAAAATTATGAATAATTCATGAAAAAAAAATAAATTGCGAAAGAATTTATTTTTCCTATTTCAATCTAGGCCGTACTTGGCCCACTAGACCCACCGATATGCCAACATACAATGATACAGTAGAACGTCAATTATTCTAGAGAGAAAATGAAGAACAAAAAATCTACAAGACATGAATAATTTGAGACTTTTATAAAATTTTATTTATTTTATTTTAAATACAATTATATTATATTGGAAAAACTTTACAAAAATATTTTTCCTCCTTATAAATAAATAAATAAATAAATAACATTTGAAAAATGATTTTTTAACCATAAAATTATGAATTATTCATGAAAAAAAATGAATTGCGGAAGAATTTATTTTTCCTATTTCAATCTAGGCCGTACTTGGCCCACTAGACCCACCGATATGCCAACATACAGTGATACAGTAGAACGTCAATTATTCTGGAAAAACTTGGAAAAACTTTTCAAAAATATTTTTCCTCCTTATAAATAAATAAATAAATAACATTTGAAAAATCATTTTTTAACCATAAAATTATGAATTCATGAAAAAAAAAAATGTAGTGCGGAAGAATAAAAATTTTAAATTCAAATTGTTGATCCTTGTTCATAAAAACTTGTTTATCCTCATAAAAGGGTGACAGATATTATGAATGGTAATCAATGCTGAGCCTGATCGTGACCACCTCGACTTGCGCAATTTTTTCATCGATATTTGCTGCACTTTGATTAGTCGGGAAAATCGAAATTTCCAATATATGACTTTGAATTAATTTAATTTGCACTTGAGTCATAAAATCATCCATCAGTTTCTTGTGTGCATATTGTCCATGAGCTTTTTATCGCGAGCACGCATTCGGATAGTAATCTAAAAATTCTGGAGATATCTTTCTCTCTCTTTCTTACCCCCCCCCCCCTCCCTCTTGCTCACACTCTCTCTGAATATTCGGCAAACCGGGATGCGGCAACGGGGCAACGGATAACAGATTGATAAGGGACATTGGGTGAGGTTAGGCATGCTATATATATATATATGGCCACTATGATAAAATCGTTGCTTCATTCTCGTCTCGTTCGGTACATCTGAACTCTCGTCTTTCAGCTTGACCAGACTCACACGACGCCAATATAACGCCTGATCCCTCTTTTTGTCCAATTTTTGCCTCGTTACCTTCAATAATATTTTAGTTTCCATAATAACTGAATTTAAATTTTAAAAAAACTTTTTTTCTTTCTTTTTTAATTATTTCATTATTGTATTTTCTCGTTTAATTATTTAACTCAAAGATTTTAATTTTACGGTGAATTGATGGTAAATATCTCAGCCCCATAATTTTTTTTTTGTTTACGTTTAGCAATTTATATATATATATATAATAAAATAAATAAATAAATATATAAATTATAAATAAATAAAAATAGGTAGTATCTGGAATTTAAATATAATAATGATTATTTAATTACTACGTGCATAGGATGCCCATATATGCATAGGACAAACGATCATTTTTGTTTTCTACATTCTTTGTTCTTTTATTTTGTATTTCTTACTTGTGACGTAGGTATTATTTACGTAATCGACCAGTTTGAAAACGAGCCTGACGAGTTCGCAAAGACCTTGGAAATTTTGATACGCGAGACCGCCTCGGTCACTCGGCTAACACGTCGCCTACCGGCCATAACATACATATATATACATATATATATAATATTTACACATAGTCAAGCCGCCGAAAGTTGAACTCGTTTAATTATGTATTTTTTACAACTCTATTTCTAATTTCCAGAACCTCATTCTCTCCTTTTCGTGGGTAAAATGGAAAGCCCAGTGAAAATGGCTAAAATATATTGTTGCCACGGTTTGCTATATATACATAGATACACACACACACGCACGCACGCACAACTCTATTTCTAATTTCCAGAACCTCATTCTCTCCTTTTCGTGGGTAAAATGGAAAGCCCAGTGAAAATGGCTAAAATATATTGTTGCCACGGTTTGCTATATATACATAGATACACACACACACGCACGCACGCACGCACAACTCTATTTCTAATTTCCAGAACCTCATTCTCTCCTTTTCGTGGGTAAAATGGAAAGCCCAGTGAAAATGGCTAAAATATATTGTTGCCATGGTTTTAGTGTTAATTCCTTCGCAGCTCGATAGAATAATTTCACCCTGCCTGTGACTGCTCTCTGTCACTTAAAGGGCGTTTTAAAAATAGTCAAAGACGCTTTTTCTCAGCTCGGGACAAACGAGACAAGGAAAGGCACATAAAAACGAGGATAGAGAATGAGAGAATTCTGTCGAAAGAAATTCAAAGGAGAGTGCCCTCTGCCAATCGGAAACTGAAATCTCTCTCGTTCGCATCGAATTCGAACGTGAAAAAGAAAAAAAAATCGCATCCTTTGCCAAATATTTCCCGGTTACTCGTTTATTTTATCATAAGGAACATTTTCCTTTTTTTTTCTTATTCATGTCACTCGCAAGCATTTTGGCAAAAAGTTTAGCCACTATCTGTTAATTATCGCAGTTTACGAAAGTTACTTAAAAATAATTACGAATATGACAACGATAACAAGATTTTTTTTATTTTTGCCAATAATCACTTTACTGTTATGTTCAAAAATATTTATTACTAAATATGTTTTATTATTGAGGCTACCGAACGAGCAGAAACGTACTTTTTTTTTTAATACTTTGTACGTATCCTTCGAATATTTCCACAATTTTTTTTAATTCAATTTTCTTACTTAAAAAAACGTAAAATTAATTTTTGATATAGAGTGAAAAAAAAAAACAAAAAAATCATCAAATATTATCGCCCAGAAGCCGAGATAAATCATATCAAATTATACATTGCAAGTATATCTATATCGTGCAATTTACGTTAATTTATACCCCAGTATCTGGGAAGTTTAAGCAATTCTCAAACTTTTCAAACTTTTCACACACAAATATTATATTTCAACCTGATGAGAATATGTAAAAATTTCGATTTTATTAAATTTTTTTTTTTTACTTTGTATATATTCTTCGAATATTTCCGCAATTTTTTAAAATTCAATTTTATTACTTAAAAAAACGTAAAATTAATTTTTGATATAGAGTAAAAAAAAAAAAAGAAAAAAATTTCAAAAAAAATCATCAAATATTACCGCCCAGAAGCCGAGATAAATCATATCAAATTATACATTGCAAGTATATCTATATCGTGCAATTTACGTTAATTCATACCCCAGTATCTGGGAAATTTAAGCAATTCTCAAACTTTTCACACAAAAATATTACACTCCAACCTGTTGACCTGTTGAGAATATGTAAAAATTTCGATTTTATTAATTTTTATATATATTTTTTTTAATGTTTATTTTTAATTGTCCAACAACCTTTTTAAATGCTTGGAAATGAATGAACGGAGTAGCAAACTCTCCTCGGGTATTTGACGTCGCGACAGTGATGATGCCCGACGTCAAGTTGTCAAAGCAACGTGAGCTCGATCCGGCGTCAGAACGGATTTCAAGGTTAACGCTGACTCCACTCTAGACGTCGGTGATCTCCGGCGAGACTCGGCGTCTAAAATTGCGATAGCGAGTCGTCGTCGTCGTCGTCGTCGTCGTCGTCGTCGACGACGTTGCGTCGCTGACGGCCTTCGGGTGATCGCGCGCCTCGGCTCTTAGAAAAGCCAAGTTCAAGGCCAACAACAGGGAGCTTCTCTCTCTCTCTCTCTCTGTCTCTCTCTGTCTCTGTCTGTCTCTCTCTCTCTCTCTCTCTCTCTCTCTCTCTCTCTCTCTCTCTCTCTCTCTCTCTCTCTCTCTCTCTCTCTCTCTCTCTCTCTCTCTCTCTCTCTCCCCTCACCCTCTCTCGCTCTCTCTCTCTCTGTCTCTGTCTTTCTCGGGTCCTCCACCCGTTTGGTCCGGTCTACAAATTATTGTAGACTCCGCTGGCTGGGATTGCCTCCAGGCAGGACAAGATACGAGGGTGGTCTCGTTTTTCCCAATCTTACGCAACCCTTTTGCTGTTACTTTCTCCCTCTTCGAGAATCTTTCGTCGAGATAATCTTGTTGATGTGTAATATTATTATTTTTATGTGTATGTCTTCTTTGTATGTGTTCTATTCTTCCCTGTATGTTCTTCTCTGGGACGTGAAACTCATTTTACTTTTTTTTTCCAACATTTTGTTACTAGTGCAAAAACTTTGTCCATGACCCTTGACATTGACGATCAGATGGAACTTAGTAAACGTACAAACGTAGCGTAACAAAAGTGCTCGTGTAGAAAAATGTTCACTCAGTCTCTCACCTTTTTATCCGGCTTTGTGATTGTAGTCGGAGATCAAAGGTCACTTAAGATTTCGTTACTTTGAAATTACAAATATTTCTTATTACGCTCATTTTTTTTTTTTTTTTTTTTTTTTTTAATTTTGTACCCGGTCCGAATATTTTCAATTGCAAAATTTCGATATGGTGCAACGAAATATGAAAACTCGAAGATTTCGAAATATCAATTTTTATTGAAATTTGAACAATTTTCTATTTTTTTTAATATTTTTTTTCGGTCCTTATTTCGTCACAATCGGTGAAATCGATCGGACCTCATTGATTCTTTGCATGTTATCTTGAAATTGATCAAAATTTTATTTTGTGTTGCCTGACAAAATATTAAAAGAGTAAAAAAAAATGCATGCATTTAGTCTGGAATGCCAATTTACAATTTTAGTAAATTTTAGTGTTTTACTAAAAAAAATGAGTGCCATACGCATGGAGAAAACCGATATACATAAAAAATGCTTTCATCGGCCAACTCATTTTTTTTTTACCCCCTCATTTATCTTATGCTCTATTTGCGGATCGCTCATGGAAAGCGTGATTTTTCTCGCAGATAAGATTGCACTTATGGGTGCCGGTAACGGGTATAAAAGGCAGCGAAAAACGAGCGGACGTCGATTTCGTACCGCCAACGACTTTGTCTCGTTCCAAGCACGAATAAGTCAGGTTCAAGGCCAACGAGATAACTTTCCTCATTCGTTGAAATGTTTCACTTGTATACGCGGCTCTCTGCCTCGTTCGCCAAACAAATTGCGAATCGCTTAACGCTAATTTCATTATAGCGAGGGATTGTGTACGACGTATCGGTGGAAGTTTATTTCTTTGCACCCAAATGGCCATTTCCCGTTGCGAGGTAAAAAAAAAACAAAAAAAATAGACGGAGAAAAAAAATTGTGCAATTTTCCTTCGATCCGCGTGCAAAGAGGGTTAAATTTTTGAGCTCCAAAACTCCCGGCTGAAAAAGCAACCGCGCGTACCATCGAATTCTCACCAGCTGGATTCTAAAAATGCTCGCTGATCGCTCGAGCTTAAAAATAGTGACCGTAAAATAAAAAAAAGTGCAATCGACTAAGAGAACGCATTGGCCCCGGACTCTCCCTCTCTATCTTTTTTTTTCTTTCTTTTTCTCTTTCTCTCTCGGCTATGTGGAATCTCAAAGTCAAGACTCACGTTTGTGCTTTTATCGGAATATTGTAATTAATTTATTTTCTTTTCTCTCATTCATTGGGAATTTCAGGTCTGCATGATGTCTGGTAACGCCGTTGATACGATAATCGGAAATAACAGGACGATGCCAAGCATCAAACAGGAAGTCGAGAATCCGACAACGCCAACGCAAAATTATCACCAAGTCTGCTCACCGAGCACCACCATTCAGCATCAGGAGGTAATTTTCCTTAATTGTGCAAAGCGAGAAAGAGGAGGCAGGCAGAGGAGAATTATAAATTGGGAATATTTCATGCCAAAATTCGACCAACGCTCGTTATCTGCAATGAAAGGAATAATTTTTCTATACTGTCGAACAGCATCCAAAATGAATCTGAATAAACAAATTATTTGCTCCAACTGTAATTTTCGGTGCTTTCCTGAACCAAAAAAAAAAGCATCATTACAATAAGAAAATTTCATAACTTCTGCTGATGGAAGATTTTTTTTTTTTTTCAAAACCGCGAGAGTGGGAGTAATTTTTAAAAATACTTTCGGTATG
Source organism: Dyspetes luteomarginatus (assembly GCA_963669185.1). Classification (NCBI taxonomy): domain Eukaryota; kingdom Metazoa; phylum Arthropoda; class Insecta; order Hymenoptera; family Ichneumonidae; genus Dyspetes; species Dyspetes luteomarginatus. Next base: position 29,814,389 of record OY769904.1, read on the forward strand.
AATTCTTATCGCAAAAATTATATTCAATCAAAATTGATGAGAAAAGTGATGCATTTCGTATTAGTTAATATTAGGAGGCTCCATATTACACTAAACAAAGTTTAAAATTCTGACGCCAGTCGAAGTCTCGTAAAGATTGTTGAGAAGAGAAAAAGACAATTCATTAACTAACGGATAATATTCGGATAATATTCGTAGACAAATTTCATTAACTAACGGATAATATTCGTGAATGGAATCGTCATTAATTGATTGATACGATCGTTGCAGGCTCTTTGTGGAAAAATGGATATGCAGGACTACGGTGGAGGTGGGACTAGTCCTGGAAGTCCCGAAATGCAGCACTGCTCTTCAACGACACAACCCCTCGGAACACCCGAAGTACGTACTCATAAAATCGTCCATCTTGAATTGCCATATACATTTCAATTTTTTTTCTCCCTGTTTCTTTTTCTTTTTCTCGTACGATTTTTGCATTCCTTGGCCACAACCCCTCGGAACTCCCGAAGTACGTACTCATAAAATCGTCCATCTTGAATTGCCATATACATTTCAATTTTTTTCTCCCTGTTTCTTTTTCTTTTTCTCGTACGATTTTTGCATTCCTTGGCCACAACCCCTCGGAACTCCCGAAGTACGTACTCATAAAATCGTCCATCTTGAATTGCCATATATATTTCAATTTTTTTCTCCCTGTTTCTTTTTCTTTTTCTCGTACGATTTTTGCATTCCTTGGCCAATTACGAAAGTCGATATTTTCGAGCTGAGCTCGTCCCATTAAATAATGTCAGAGTTACTCGGCAATCGTACTAAAGTATTTAAGCGAGTACTAACTCGTGTTAACAGCCAACTCGCGGCCAGTGGACTCTGCCACAAGGACGCAAAACTTTATGCTCTTTACGAATGACTATACAGTATAATATCCGTAGCCCGTAATTAACGTACTGTGTATTTATAACTCTAGTTTATAACGTACACGGATACGATTCGTACCAATAGAAACCTTGTTGACGATAAAAGAAACGATTGATGTCTTTATCGAGCGTTTGAATCAATGAAGAAATCGCTCATATATATATCTATATATAGTTATTTTTATTTTTTATTTTTCTCATTCGCAGGGAGGCCTGAAGGAGGAAGACATGATGCCGAGACGATTGTGTCTCGTATGCGGTGACGTAGCCAGTGGATTTCATTATGGTGTAGCTTCGTGCGAGGCGTGCAAAGCATTTTTCAAGAGAACGATACAAGGTTGGTGGATTTTTCAGAGTACTCGTCTCTTGCCTTTTCCCTCTCTCTCTCGAAGAAGAAGAAGAACGAACTTTTTCTTTGACCAAAAAAAAAACTCGTTAAAATATTGTCAATCTAGTTTATTGCGTATATATTGAAATTCATATGTCTTTGTCGTTGCGATGCCCATTTGGTAAATGAGCCTGAACGACATGATAAAATAGCGAGCAATTTTACAGGTAACATTGAGTATACGTGTCCGGCTAACGGCGAGTGCGAGATCAACAAACGAAGAAGAAAAGCCTGTCAGGCGTGCCGATTTCAAAAATGTTTGAGGCAAGGAATGCTCAAAGAGGGCGTGAGACTCGATCGAGTGCGTGGCGGACGACAAAAGTACAGAAGGGCCACCGATCCATATCTTCCCGTTAAGACGGTCACGCTGGAAGGTAAACATCCATCTTATGTACACAGATCGACTATTTTTTCCTGGTATTTATTCAACCAGCGTCAGAGCTACCAAGCGCCATTTTCGGTTTGGTTTAAATTTTATTTTTTTACTAGTTGTTGTTTTTTCTAAACTGACTTAATCATACGCCATTTTCTTCGTTATTAAAAAAAAAAATGAAAAGATTCATGTACAATAGAAGCCTATTATCGTATATGAAAAATATTACGCTAATGCTAACGTACGCTAACGAAAAAATTGAGGAACGTTTGTACCCCAGTGTGTAGGGCTCGAAGCCACAAAAAATGATAGGCGAGGTTTAGGGTTAATTAACGCAAAAACGGCAGTTTTTCGGAGAATTCAAATGTGCGGTGTTATAGAAGTTTGAAAAAAAAAAAACTGTCCGTAACGTTTTCTACATTTTACTTTATTTTGATAACACATAACACGATCAAATCGAGGGAATATTATTTTGCCAAATTATAATAAAATTGCATGCATAATTGTGATAACTACATGTTTGACATGTGTAAATGATTTTTTTTTCTTTGTTTGTTGATTTAACGTTTTAAAGCCAACGTAGGAATGCCAGGATTCGGAGAAACGACAAGTAAGTTGTTGTTATTTCGCATATGCAATATAAAATTATGTTATTTTTTTCTCTCTTTTTTTTTTTCTCCATTAAGTATAATGTGGCCCTCGTGATCGTATTTCGCATTGTTGATCGGTATTTTTTTTCCCCATCTCGATGCGATATCGATCAACGATTGAGGCGTGGTAGATTTGTTATTTTTTTTTTATTTTTTTTTTTTACATAAATCGTTTCACGATTGTCATTTCTGATTATAGATAACAAAATGATCGAGGCTCTGATCGCTTGCGAACCCGACGTACTTCAGGTGTTCAATCTCTCACAAACGATGGACACTGATCAACGAGTATTGGGTCAGCTGTCGGATCTGTACGATCGTGAGCTCGTCGGGGTCATCGGTAAATCTTTCCTTCTCTTTATGATTTTTATTTTTTTTGCACACGTGCATTCCACATTGAGAAAATTTATTTTAAATATATACTAGAATCATACTGTATATTTTACACATATGATCATTACATAAAAATATATATATATATATATCATTTGGCTAAATTTATATGAACAAAATATATTCAACATATAACAAATTTGGCATGAAAAATATGTCAAATATATACTTCAATTATGTGACATGTCACATATGCTCAAGATACAAAAAAAAAGATGCATCTTCGAATATATCTTTAGCTTGAATTAAAAAAATATATACTTGTATTATATATTATATTTCCCATGAAATTATTTTCATCTAGACCCTAATCGTTTTAGAGCCTAATTTTTATTTTTTAATGTTGGTTAAAAAAAAAAAAAAAAAGGATGGGCAAAACAGATACCTGGATTCGGCAGCTTGGCATTGAATGATCAGATGCGACTTCTTCAGAGTTCGTGGGCCGAAATTTTGACTTTCAGTCTCGCTTGGAGAAGTATGCCAAATACCGGTCGTCTCAGGTTCGCCCAGGACTTGACCCTCGATGAGAGACTCGCTCGCGAGTGTCACTGCTCAGAACTTTATTCACATGTGAGTATATCGAATTTGGCTGCTTTCTCATTGATAAAGCTTATAAATTGTACGATTGTAAATATATATAAAATATTTTTTTTATACATTTTCAAATAATATCGAGAATACAAGAATGATATAAGTGATATATACGTTTTGAGAAAACGTGAAGAGAATTTTTTTTGAAGCGTCAATTATTTGTCTGCTTTAATTATCTCACATGGATAAACGAAAAAATTGATAAATTTAGATAAAATATACCGTAAATTTTAGTAAGATAAATGCATTATATATGACAATTTGTCCCTCTCTCTCTCTATTTCTCTCTGTCTTTGAAATGTAGTGTATCCAAATTGTCGAGAGGATTCAACGATTGGGCTTGGCCAGGGAGGAATATTATATTCTAAAGGCACTTATATTGACAAACAGCGACGTGCGGCTGGACGAGCCACAGGCACTCTATCGTTTTCGCGATTCCATTCTGAGCTCTTTGTCAGATTGCGTCGCAGCTGTTAGGCCTGGACAGGCTCTGAGAGCAACGCAAAATATGTTCCTAGTTTTGCCGAGTCTCAGGCAGGCTGATGGTGTCGTGAGAAAATTTTGGTCGAGTGTCTACAGAACTGGCAAAGTACCCATGAATAAACTCTTCGTCGAGATGCTCGAGGCTGCCTGTTATCGATGATTCAACGACCACGACAATGATGATGACGTCAACGACAACGACAACGACGACGACGACGACTCTGACAACGACGAGGATAATATTTGATCATGACGCCGAAAAATATAAGCGTTACGCGCGATCTGTGTTTCATTAAATCTTCACGAGCGTCTCCAACGATTCGCGACAGTTCTAGCAAAAAAAGTACGACCGGAAATGGAGAGGAAGAAAAAAAAAAGGATAAAAAGAAAAAAATGCCATGTACAGACATTGACGACAAGATAGTGAGATTGTGAAGAGAGAATGTTTTAAAAGAGGGCGCTCCGACTCTTCTGCCTTAAAATTGCGTTTCGTATAACGATTCATATATACACATTTATATATATATATATATATATATACATATGTGTGTGTAAATGCTATTCGTACCATAGTTGCAAAATCTTGTTCTCTTATAATCCAATCACTCTCGTTGTTCCATATTTCTTTAACGGAAAAAATCGTAGACGAGAGTATCGATAGAGGCAATCATTGGCAAGTTTGGCCGTTCGGTACCCCTTTTACAGGTACGGATATACTTTGCGAATAATGCGCTTATACGATCGATTGTTATTCAATCAAATAGATATTGTGGAACAACGAGTGGACGTCGAATTATTATTTTTGTTGTTATTATATATTATTATTATTATTATTTCCATGGTTATTAACGTTCACCAGGTCCACCGTAAAATCGTGTAAGCAATTCGCGACGAGTCAGAAGAGCCGGAGTTTTGATAAGATTTTTTTTTTTTTCCTTTTTTTTTTCGCAAAAAATTGTATAAACGGAGCCAGTGATACCAGAGATTAGGGTATGAGTCTATGATAGACTCGCGTGAACTGTTTGAAAAAAAAAAAAAAAAAAACCCCCACGTGATCATTTTACCGACGTCAATCAAACAGATACGAAGAGATGGAGAAAAATTGAGAAAAGTTTAAGAGGTTGTTACGTGACAGCTCAGCATCTTTCATGCGTGCCACGAGAAACGTAGCAGAGTATATTCAGGGATCTTTATTATCTAGTTATTATTATTATTATTATTATTAATATTATTATTATTATTGTTATAATTGCCGTGTGCGGTTCGCCAGCATAATGGTATTGATTCGGATTCGTGATCGGTGATGCAAAAAATGTACAAGTTTTTTTTTTTTTTTTTTCTTTTATGGGCCGAGTAGAGATCGACAGTGCGAAAGTCGTGTGTAAGCTCTATAATCTCGAGATAAGATTTTGTTGGATCAATTATCGCATTCTCGTAATAATCGAAACGAAAGAATTGTAATATCGTTCCATTGCCTTTGTTTTCTGTTGAATATTTCGTCTCGAGTGGAATCATTGATTTTTATAATTACTCGGAATAGGTTTATATATATATATATATATTTTTCTCTCGATTACAATCGTTTTTATTTTGGCCATCAGACACTCTTATCCCGTATAAAAAATTTTATAATTCATTTTTTCTGGCAAAAGAAATATTGACAAAATGTCGTAACCTGAAAATGACCTTTCCGTCGTTTATTTTTGTTTTATTTTTATTTTTTGCTAAAAATGTTATAAATGTTTTCCGGATCGGCTGACACGAACCGCTTGACAGCGAGAGTAGTACGTAGCATAATAATGTTTTAAAGATAAAACAAAAATAAGATGGCTGTTCAGTCACGGCGAATTTATCTGCTTTATGATTAATTTTTTCGAATCTTTCGTTTTTTTTTTTTTCATCCCCTTTTTGATTCTCTTTTTCTTTTATCGCCTGTCAAATCGGTCTCTAGTGTCGAAAAAAATAAATAAATAAAACGAAGTGTGCTCGTCCGGCAATTGTGCGAGTGTGTGTGGTGCGTTTGGCGGCTCCGCCAGGGGGCCCCCCGTAGGATTGTGCGTGTGTGTGTGTGTGCCCATCGTGCAATATCGCGCCCATCCGAGTCTTCGTTATTTTTATTTATTTTTTGTTCTATTCATTGACAAGGCCAAAGAAGAAGAAAAAAAAAAAACAAAATTGTCTTATAAAGTTATCATACGGAGAGGATAGTCAAAAGTTCGACGAGCCTCATTCCCTTTTTAGTTCTCCGAAGCCGAGATGCTTCTCTAATCGAACTGTGATATTCGCTCTACGTAGTGCATAGAGCAGCCCGTTACCGTAATTATCCAAGCATTATTAGTTCATTCGCCTTCGTGCTAGAATTATTATTTTTTTCACGAATTCGCACCGAGCTTGATTAGGAAGAAAAAAAAAAAGTGTACAAAACGTACGAGATGTTTATTCGCTCCGTGCATAAAGGGAAATTTGAATGGCAGCAATTGCTGTGTCGCTTTTTTGGTACTAACGGCGTGTTCTTGGTGTCCCAATTTTGAAATTATATAAAAAATGAAAAATTAAACCATGGAAGAATGGGGCGTAGACCGGGCTATGAGATCGAGAGCTTCGGCCCCGCTGATCTATAAAATTTTCAAAACGTACGAGATGTTTATTCGCTCCGTGCATGAAGGGAAATTTCAATGGCAGCCATTGCTGTGAAATTATATTTAAAAAAAAAAATGAAACCATGTCGGAAGAATGGGGCGTAGACCGGGCTATGAGATCGAGGGCTTAGGCCACGCTGATCTATAAAATTTTCAAAACGTACGAGATGTTTATTCGCTCCACGCATAAAGGGAAATTTGAATAGCAGCAATTGCTGTGTCGCTTTATTGGTACTAACGGCGTGTTCTTGGTGTCCCAATTTTGAAATTATATAAAAAATGAAAAATTAAACCATGTCGGAAGAATGGGGCGTAGACTATGAGATCGAGGGCTTAGGCCCCGCTGATCTATGCAATTTTCTGTCGCCACGTTGACATAAACCGTCAGGTCACTGGTGACCCAGGTGTAGACCAGATCGTTAAGACATTGTCGTCTCTTTACGGACTCTTTTACACATTAATATAAAATCGGCGAACTATTATTCCAATTTCTTTTTTTTATACGTTCTGTCATGGCTCGGTACACGTGGAAAAAAAATCTACCCAGGGTGAGTGTACCAATGCACCTCCCGTGCTAAAATCACTATATATAGATATAGTTTGCGTAAAGTGGTCATTCACTGGTACACTCACCTATACGCCAATATTGCTTAATTATATTATAAAAAAATTAATAAACCTTCGTCTACTTATGCAAGTCAATAGCTAGCCCATCAACGCGAAAGTTCCAAAATTTGCCACAAGCGGCGCTCCATCATTTCGAGCACGGAGCGAATAAAATCGTCTGAATTGCGATCAAAATTCCACTTTTTCATTAACTTTTGTCACTTTTTTTTTTAACCCCCAAGCATAAGACAAACGTAATCCAGTAGCCAAAAAATAATCAGTATCCGGACACACCATGTAAAATCTATACCTATATATTTTTTTCACTAATGTTTGAGCATTGGGTGTCCAGCTACTGGTACGTGTTCGGCTATAGGGACGTTTACCTTAACAAAAATAAGAAAATCGCGATAACTTTTCCTCACATTTCTTCAAGAGCACAGAGATTCGTCGTGGCGGTAGAATCGTAGTCTCAGGGTTTCAAACAAAGAAACGATACAAAAAGAAAATAGGGTCATATAGAAAAGTTACGTGTATAAGTATATATATATATATATATATATATATATATATATATATATATATATATTGCACTACGAACGATGAAATACGAAGAGATGTTTATTGTAGTATATATTAAAAAAAACAAAAAAAAAACTTGTACGTTGTATAACAGGATACCTCACAGTTAAGAGAGTTGTAATTATCCATGTGTTACTGAGGCATAACGGTTAATTATTGTGTTAATGAGATACCGGATTTTTTTGGCCTCGGTGCGACGTTCCAGTCGAATCACATTCTTATGAAAAAAAATTTATTTACATTTATCAAACTTTATTGTCACTTGAAATACGTTTTTAAAAGCAATTTATATTTTATCATGATGTGCAAATCAATGCAATAAGCACATTTTCGTTCGTTTATACGACGGAATTTTTTTCAAACTGGAGCAAAAGTTTATCAGAACAAAAACACCCTTTGTTTGTTTTTTCTTTTTTTATTTATTTATAGGACGTCCCGCCTGGGCCAGCCGGACTGTGTAAATACATTATATATATATATATATATATATATATACACATAATATGGCAATGATTATGAGATTTATTTTCGTTGCTTCGACATGGCCACAGTGTCGAAATTTTTTAAATGTAACAACTGGCTACGTTTACATCTAGATTATGTACAGAGTTTATGGCAACCTGCTAATGGAAGTTTTGTCAAATTAATAGTAAAACAATTCGTAAAATATGGCGAAAAATAATTCGTTTAATTCATCACATTTTAAACCTCATGAGTTCGACGATGTAAACATTGGCTGGGTAACATATAAAAAAATGGCCATTTCCATCGTGATTATAAATATGTACGTAGATACATTGTAATTACATTCTAATAGAGAACCTATGTATAATTTTTATATATATACAGACAGGCAGACACACAAACCTACAGATATACAGATAATGGGAGGAAAAAAAAAAAATATTGCAAAAGAAAATGAATTATTAAGCCCAGTAACACGCGAGACATCACTAACAATTGTACTATTACGAGTAAAAACGGTAATAAGACGCTTGTGCACCCTCAAAATTTCGTACACAGGCCTATTCGTATGAGCGGAAACGTTGAAAGACAGGCAGCGAATTAAAAAATAAAAGAAAAAGAATAAAAGAACGTTGTATGAAAAGTTGAAATTGGCTATATTTTCGTTTTATTTTTTTTTTTTACATATTAAGACGTACCTATTTTCATTCCACAAAAAGCTGTCTGGCAAATGAGATTTCAAAAGGAATTGATTTTAGAAATTATTGTGAAAATTAAATGGATATACGATTATCGGGAAAAATCCAATTTACAAATTTGAAATATTTATATATTCTTGGTAGGAGCATAAGCTTCGTTAAATTTTCAACAAGATTAGCCATCCCATTTATTGGATACAATCAGCAAATATAACGATAATTTCACTCTACATTGATATGTTAATGTGATGCAATATATCTCGGCTTGGGGTCGCTAAAAATAGACAAAATTATTATCAGATGATTCTGTGGTAATCGAAAATTACTACGGATCACAGTTCAGTTTATTTTACTAAAAAATTCAAACGAAATAAAAAGTTTTACAGGAAAATTAAAAAAAAAATATGGCGTATGAAAATGATAAAAAATTATTTACAAAAATTTTCGAGCCTCATTAAATAGTCAGCGGTATTTTTTCATCAATGGCGAAATATCATCTGAATTACTAAAACAACAAAAATGAAAGTGGAAGAGTAACCGAGTATTGGCCTCATTTTGAATTCTTGTTGATTGTCATGCCAACGCCCAGTAATTTCAGCTATTTATCGCTGATTTACATCGAACAACAATGTATGAGCTCTACAAAATTTGCCTGATCACACGTCAAGTTATTTCCAAACACACGAGTAATATAATTTGTCTTGAGATTTTTTTTTTCCATCATATTATTTTGTTAATAATAATAATATAATAGAAATATAGTTAAGAGAATAAATAAGCGCAAAACTGACGAATAACGAGACAAGCAGAGTGTGAGTGAGTGAGTGAGCTTGATGGGTGAGGGTGAATCAGGCGAGTGAGAGGCAATTTTGTTGACTGAAGCAAGGAAAAGAGAGAATCCCACGAAGCCTGTCTACCGGAATTTTTGCAAACGTCGCATCATCATAAATCTCACCTGCCACAGTGAAATAGAAACCGACATTCAGTTCGTGAATGAGCCATGGCGCGAAAGGAACTTCTCTTCTACGGTCTCTTGCAATCTTTATCTATTCTCGCTGTTGCAAATGCAGGTACGATATCTATCAGATCAATATATTTTTTTTTCACCGAAAATTTTATTAATACATTTTTCTTTTTCCACTATTTATTTCAAGATTTCAATGGGACGTCCTTGGACAAATGCATGGATTTTGATCTGGCACAGATAGAGGAATACACATCGATGTTGGGTCTCACGCCGAATTTTCCAATGAATTTCACATCGAGTTCTCAAGATGACCGAGAAATTTTACGACCATTCGGGACTTTTAACAGCGATTGGTCCAGGCTGAATTTACTTCACGATGGTTTGCCAGATAATTCGACATTGAAGAATAAATTCAAGCATCTTTTTAGACTCTTGCTTATTGCTCATGAGCTGGTGACAAAATCTCCACTTCCGGCCGAAACCCATGACCAGTTTCAAAATAATCACACGAGGCTGACACCGGAATCGATTTTTACACAGGAGAGGATGAATATGGAGAAAATTCATAAGCAGACGACGATTATCGAAAGTGAGGAATTCCTGAGTTCAATTAGCCCGAGTCAGAAAACTGGGGAAAATTTTGAAACGATCATCCCAACTTCCGGTGATTCAACTTCCGATGATTTTGATAATATCACAAGCTCAATTGTTCCGATGCTGGAAAATTTAATGACTGTGTCGATTTTAAAGCCCAAAGACCGTGTAGATTCAGCAACGATGATAAATACGAGCGAATCAACGACATTGGATTACGAGGAAGAGAAAAATACAACGTCAACCGTCCTGGGTACCGAAAATGGTCTCGTTAAAACCTCAAAAATATTCAAAAATTCTACCCCAACTGTGACGATGAGCGATCTTTTTTCGAATACATCTTTCGATACCCAAATTAATAAAACGGCTACTACAATTGTTACGGAGCCTCGTGAAACATGGAACTACAAAAAAACGGTAATTCCCATTTCTACAAGCATATCCGATGAAGAAATAATTTCAAGCTCGAACCACGAGAATATTAGCTTGATTTCCGGTCAGTTTATGTCAACTGAAGCAAATCTTCGACCAACAACTGCCGAAAAAGGAACAAATTCTTCTGATGGTGAATCCCGAGCAATATTTGGAATGACACCAAATTTAACTTCCGGCACCAGGCCGATATTGAAAAACGAATTCGAACAACCGTCGCCTGGGGTGGAATATTCTTCGACAGAGACCATTTCAAACTTCCATTTTACAAAAATGAAATCTCTTCCCTCCACTCCGAATCAAAAACTTTTAACGTCAACAAAAATGGCGGCTGATAACACTTTGCGGATTCTGCCATCGACTACAGAAATTTCAATAAATTCTGCCAAGACCGAATCTTTGGGATCGACTACAGCTGAGAATGTGCCAATATCGACCATAGGGAGCGCTGAAAATTCAATGGATCTTCAGTCATCAATTATAACCCATCCGGCGAAGCAGTTTTCGACTCCCGAAGAATATTCTTCGGAAACAACATTTATAAAATCTCCAACAACGCAAAACATTCAAATCTCGATTCCAAATGAAGGACTTTCGACATCGAGAGACCGGAAGTTGGAGAAAACTTCTTGGAAGTCATTTTCGACTCCTGAAGAATATTCTTCGGAAACAACATTTATAAAATCTCCAACAACGCAAAACATTCAAATCACGACTCCAAATGAAGGACTTTCGACATCGAGAGAACGGAAGTTGGAGAAAACTTCTTGGAAGCCATTTTCGACTTCTGAGGAATATTCTTCGGAAACAACATTTATAAAATCTCCAACAACGCAAAACATTCAAATCTCGACTCCGAATGAAGGACTTTCGACATCGAGAGACCGGAAGTTGGAGAAAACTTGGTCGCCATTTATGACTTCCGGAGAATATTCTTCCGATGAAATAATTGTTTATTCCACGACTCCGGATGGTCAAGCTCCAATTATGACTCTGAGTGAAGAAAATTCCGAATTAACGAATCAGAAGGGTGAAAAAACTTTACGGATAAGCTCATCAATAACAGCAGATCCAATGAAAGAATTGACCAACACGGAGTCCCCGATATCGATTAATAATGTCACGTTACAAGTGTCAGGACAGGAAGAACCCTTTTTGAATGAAAAACAGACACAAAGTACATTAAAAGTAGGAATTTCCTCAGCCTCTGTTGCTTCGACGCGAATCCAAAAACCTTCGACCATCCCGATATCCCCTCAAGTTGACATCAGTGAAGATGTATTGAGAACGATAAGTTCTACCGAGAATGACGAAATAAAAACAACGAGTTACGACGATCGAACGGAAATTTTCATGCACGAGTTGGCTAATGATAAGTCAAATGTTTTCACGAGCAGCTCGGAAATTTTTATCGTTGCCAAAGATCTCATAGGATCTACAGAACGAGCAGACTTTCCGAAAGAAACAAATTATTTTGGTGAGTCGGCAACAATTACGACTCTAGAAAAATCGACCGAAGGATCGAGAAGCTCGAAATATACAAACAAGTGGGAAACGTCACAGAGCCCTATTTCAAGAAATAATTTAACGTCGGAAAGTTGGAAGAACGAAACCGGAAGTACTACAGAAAGTACCAATAACAACACATCAGCCATTACAGAACAAATCGAAACGTCTTCTTATTTGGAAACTTCGACGATAAAAGCAAGACCTAATTACGTAAAAAATCCTCTCAACCACAGCCCGTCACGAAACAACAATATTTTCCGTGATTACAAGCACGATTCTGAAGATACCGGAAGTCAACGGAATGCAGGGTCTCCTCAAATCGTTCTTTACGAGTTGGGTGCTGGTTCGAGAAATCGAAGTATATGGAGACCTCATCTTGCCAGAGAACCACCAGTTGGAAATAATATTTGGCGATTCGATACATTTGTAAAAAACACTAATCCCAGCAGGCATCAACTACAATCAACATCAATGGAAAATATAAACGCTAATGTTCGCCAAGAGGCTGATAATTCGACCAAGTGGCCCTTTCATGCTCGTACAAATGTACTGAGATCGCGAAAAAGAGGAAGCGCCAACGAAAATATTGAGAAACAATTCATTTGGTTCTACAGACAAGCGGGACAATCTGAGGATCGTGATAAATCCAGGTAAATTTAACGAAGAACTGGCCCTCCTGTCTCTTTACACGAATTCATGATGATACTTATATTGTATATTTTCTTGTTTGTCATTATTTTATAATTTCTTATTTGTAGGGGCAAAGAAAATGACGATACAAAAATAAAGATCCAGTGTAATAATTCACAACGACGTTAGTTCCTATGTATATCATACATGCCCATCGTAAAAGTTTTGTATACATTGTCGTAAATTAATTTTATCTATAAGTTTTATTGTACTATCGATCGAGATATGAAAATAAATATCGAAAACATAATAAAAAGGTGAAGAAAAAATACTTTTTAATAAATCGATCGAACGGAAAAATATTCGACGGTCGGGAATAAATAAAATTTGAGCTGTTTCTCCGTGATCCAGGTAGATGGCGCGCGCGACATGGGAATTGCTCGAATACCCTTCAGCCCCCTCAAAGCTTCAGCTCGTCATAGGTGGGGAGAGCTGGCAAAGTCACGTGACCGATGCAATCGAGCTCCAACATTTTCGGGAGCCTCACTCTCCCTCCATGAAACTCACAAAGAAGACGCATCTTAATTCAAGTATCAAAAAAGCGGTGAAGATGAGTTATTAGTCGGAATCCGGCTTGCACACGCAAGTGTGCCGAAACAACCTATAATCATGGAGTAAGTAAACTATTGAATATAAAGTTTTAACCAACATCCGGTTCGTGACAATCGAGTAACATTGGTTCGCGTGTAGATAGACTCCAACGTTCCTTCGCGACGCCATTTTGTGAGTCCCTTGCAATTCGTCGCGAGCGCATTATATGCACTCGCTGATAATCTCTCAAACTCTCGTGACCTGTCCTTTATCATTAATTACGTGCAGTGCTTTGAACATTTCATCCGCGTCCTCATCTATTTTTCGTGGTTATCGATGCACTATTTCGTTCCACTGACGATTGACATTGGTCCATCCACGTCCATGACCTCATCCTGATTGCGTCATAAAGGGCTCGTTTGAACGGAAAATGTTAAACGATAAATTTGAGGTTTCAGTTGCATTTCACTGATCATTGGCCAAAAGCGTTTTATTAATTTTCTAAAACAAAACCGCGAAACTGGGAACGAGACTTTCAATGATTTCGCAAGTTGTTGCAATACCCACTTGAGAATCTACCATATGTTTTAGTCTCCTTATATTATTTTACATAGTCCGAGTTATACATGGAATTAAAATGCCAAATTTTTAAATCGAATATATCGACTCGCTGGCTTTATATTATCATTATATTTTGATTAACAAGCGTATTATTATTATTATTATTGTTATTGTTGCTGTTATTATTGAATCAATGTAATGTACATTTGCTCGTTTAGCAGCTGGAATTAGCAAATGCAAATAATCATTTCCTGGCTAGCATCGTTTTATATCAATTTCATAATCATTTCTTCATAAGCAGGAGGTCACAAGGGTTACCAGTCGCGCATTTTTTATCAATGCTCATCCAGTAGTTACAATTCAGCTATAGATATACACAGATATACAAAATGGAACTGAATAAAAATAATTCCGTATAGTTTTTGAATTTATAACTTTTCATTAATAATTTCGTTATTTCTCTATTGTGTATAATTAATCGAAAAAATAAACTTTGAACTGATGGCTCGCAATTCGTCACTTCTATATGAATTTTTGAAGAAATAACTTAGCATCGTTCTATAATTTTTTTTTTAAAGTATGTTTGACCAATTTATTAATTCATTTTTTTTTAAATATTTTCACAGGGCCAAAATGGCGCTCATTGCGAGTTACGTCCGTGCGACGACACAAATATCTTTTTCACAATTATTAAAACATCTTGGTCAATCTCACAACGATCATGTCATCACAATCGGACTTGTGGGTATGGAAGGCCGAGCCGGTATCCCCTAGTGGGACATCGGCCGGAGAAGCGGAGGATGATTGGCTTTATATCGACGATAATAAATCATCATTATTGAACATCAATGGAAGCGAGCCCGAACTTTACGAGGAGCATCCATCGAGGGCTCAAGTGGCAACGAAATTATTGGAGCAATTGGACGAATGGATAAAAGAAGGTAATTAAAAGAAATTTCATAAATATCAATATATATCCTCCCAAATGACGAATTCAATTATGAAGAAGAAATTTCGGCAAAGTTCACAGAATAATACGAAAATTATCAATCATCCACTAAATAATAATAAATGTCTAAAAAATTACTCTCGTCAGTGTTTTTCGAACACGCGCAGAGCCCTGAAATGAGAGAAGATATGTGATATCAGAGTAGAAAGCGTTGCAAGTCAAAGTCAAAAAAAAAAAGGCAAACACGCGCGTTAGGCGAACCACCTAAAAAATCATTTTATTTCTTGCTTTGTGATTGGCTTTGTGGGGGCCCCCTAGAGCGCCATCCAACAGAAGGAAAGAAAAACCACGTGCAAGAGAGACGGGGAATATATTTCTCTTTTGCCCCCTCACTTTTCGTATAATCCTGAAGTTTCCAACTGGCACATTGACGATTATTTGAATAAAGAAGGAAAAGCAAGTTCGATAAATAAATTTATGTCTCCCGTTCGTAGTTCTCGCCAGGGGCGGCATGAGAAATTTTCTTCTCCGCCCTTGCCGAGAGAGGAAAGGACACATGACTACGGCATTTTGGTTCTCCAGGTTCTCCAATATGTAAAATCGTTTACAAAACCGCCGGGTATTTTATCCAGCTAACCTGTAGCTCTTGCCACTGCGTATATGTTGCACGTTACCTTTTTTTTCTTCTCTCTCTCTCTCTCCCTCTCCCTCTCCCTCTCTTTGTCTCCCTGTTTTGCAATTTTTTTTCTTTTTGGCTGAAAAAGAGTGGGACAAACTGGTTAACTTATGAGGAGGCGAGAGAAGTGTCGTAGTCAGCGTACGTATGAGCCTCTGGAAGGGGACGTGTTGGTCGGGCGGGAGAGGGGGGGGGGTGGAAGGCCGTGACGAGCGACCGTAGTGTCGTCGGCAGAAGGTCGGCGGGTGGAGGGGCAATGATGGGGTTTGAGGGGCGAATCATAAAGAGGAGGGAAAGTCCAAAGATAAGTTGGATGTGTAAGTCGCGTCGTGTGTGTGTGTGTGTGTGTGTGTGTGTGTACGGGTCAAACCACACAATTTCACATGGTCAAGAGACCGATGGACGATATCGATAGACTCTTGCTGTATTTTACCGCCGTTAAATTCTCATCTACTCTCGCATAATAAACACAAACACGAAGGATTCGCCTTCAGTATCTCTTCTTGTCTCGCAACGCGAACGAGTCTCTCTCTTTTTTTTTTTTCCCAGCTTCTTTCTGTTAACTCTTCGCCCGTTTCTCCCTCCCCACTGTGCGCCATCTCGCGTCAGTAATTTTGCATATGTGAAAAGTGCTTATGTGTCTCTCTGTGTAGTATGTGTGTCTGTGTGTGTTTGTAAAGTCTTGAAATTTTTTCTTTGCTTGCTCGTCGCGAGCGTCACGTGCGCCACCATTGGCAGTTGTTAACGTTTCACACTAGAAGAAACGTTACTTTACTCTCCATATGCAAAGTTTCGTTCGAGATTTCTGGCATTAGAAACGAAAAAAAAAAAAAAAACCTGTGAAAAAATAAAAATCTCTCACGAGTATTAGAGATTGAGTGAAAGCGTCTAATTTTCAAATACGCGAAAGAGAGTGAGAGAGAGAACGGAGAAACAGTTCGTGTGGTCGTTGTCAACGAATTCGTCTCGAGGAGCTTATCGACGGCAAGGTGTCGCGAGTCCCATTCACGATTCGAACAAACTTTGCATTTCAACGCTTGCGCGTCTCTTCATCTCTATATTTCTCTCAAACTATCTCGCTCTCGCTCTCTCTCTCACTCTTTTTTTCGCGCACGCGTAAATAAAAACATCTTTGGCCGGATAATTTATTTGCCGAAATAATTGGACAAGATCCCTGCCTCGGTCACGTGGCAGCGAGTTTGATAATTTTTAACGTTTCGTAAAGTTTTTATATTGTGATACTGGCATCATTAAGGGCAAATCGAGTTATCGATAACGCAGCTCAATGTTCGAGTGTACTAATGTTTTACAATAGTATGCAGTTCGCATATCGTTACACGTGGAATCGCGAAATAATCGTAAACTCTCAAAAATTGGTGAAAAGACGTTGAACAATTCGCTGGTCCATGTCAACAATTCAATTTTGATCGTCGTTTATCGCTACGGAGGAATTATTGTGTGGCCTCTCGCTGACCTTGTACCACTGTCACACGTTCGAGATTTAAAAAAAAAAAAAAAAAAAAACGTTTCTCGCTCTTCAACATCATAGCGTCGATTATTGGTCTATCATTTTATTTTCAACGATTTCATCCTTGGGCCAGCTGATTATTCGCTAAAACTTCCGCAACCAGCTTCATAGGCTGACCAAACAACATTGATCATGGCTGCTATATGTTATCGCGGTATGTTTTATAGCGTACACTGTCTCGTCTCTCTGTCTCCTTAAATTTACAAAGATACGTGTTCGTCGATGCCTTCGCAAATTAACAGCCAATGAGAGTAAAGTCTTTATCAATGGACAGACCAGCTGTTAATACACGATACGTCCCAAAAACTAAGTTTTTCTCACAGTAACTCGCTTATTTTATACGAATTGATAGAAATTTTCAATTAAATGTGCACAGTTTAGGCATCTTGTCAATTGCACTGGTGTAGCGTACGATGGATCTTCAATTATGTATGTTTCTTATCTGTACACAAATATATACACGCGGGCATATCCGCGGGATGTATATAAATATATGTATATGGCCCGTGGTCGTTTCCAGCCTTTTTTGTATTTCCAAGATTGTCCCGGAAAGAGCCATAATATAGTTTAGTTTAATTTATTTATTCCAGTGTATGGCTTCATTTGCCTTTTACATCCCATCTCTTACACAGCTTACGTCTTATACCTGTTACATTTTTTTCTTTGGTGCTCCTATATAAACGAAAAATTAGAGACTTAACATATTAAAATTATAATTAAAATTAAGATTAACAAGGAATCACCAAGAGTAGAGAAAGAAAGCCACTCAGTTATTCCCCCCCCTAGAGTGAGCATTTTAAGAGCCATAATATATAATAGGAAAAAAATGGGAATCTGCGGCTGTTGATACACGATACGTCCCAAAAACTAAGTTTTTCTCACAGTAACTCGCTTATTTTATACGAATTGATAGAAATTTTCAATTAAATGTGCACAGTTTAGGCATCTTGTCAATTGCACTGGTGTAGCGTACGATGGATCTTCAATTATGTATGTTTCTTATCTGTACACAAATATATACATATATACACACGCGGGCATATCCGAGGGATGTATATATGTATATGTATATAGCCCGTGGTCGTTTCCAGCCTTTTTTGTATTTCCAAGATTGTCCTGTAAAGAGCCATAATATAGGGAAAAAATGGGAATCTGCCGTGGTTTATATATATATATATATATAATATGCAGTTTCTATACAATTTTTTCTGTACATACACACGCATATATATATATATACAAACACAGATTTGCGGTGAATTCTTTGGCTCATTGACCCCGACGAATGACATGCAGTTTGTCTCTCGCTCTATCTTTCCCACTCATATTTCGTTATCAATGTACTTATAGCTGTAAACTCTCGGGCAGCAAGGCACAGTCTTGACTCTTAACAGTCTTGACTGTTAATGCAGGAAAGTGGCAAAAAAAAACAACAACAACAAGAATGAGAAGACTTATGAAAAACCCACCTGTGGTTAACAGCAATGGGGCAATAACCGTTTAAAACGAACATTGACGTGCGCTCATGCGTGACAGAAAAAAAAAACGAACTGGTCTCGCCCAACTTATAAGCAACTTATAAGTTCGCTCGTATAAATTGCGTATCAATTTTTAGATAAATATAATGTTTCCATACTTCAGCTTGATAATATATATCATTGGGTTTATGACTCGGAGTATAATTTATATATATATATATAATGTGTATGCGTATTTTTTTTAAATATCAAGTCTACGCAGTCGACGTGAGAATGAACTTTCATATCCGTAAACAAACATTCTCTCGATATTCTCAGAGTATGTAGCAAATGTTTTCAGTCTAAGAGCCTAAAGAGCCGAAATCTCGATGAAAAAAATATCGATAATTCTCGATCGGTAAATTGAAATGGAAATACAATGAAACTTTCAGTGAGTTTCATTATGTGAAGAGAACTTTCATTAAGGTGGTAGTAAAGCTATCTATCCTCCTGAAATTTTGTCGAAAAAATGATACCAATTTATTTCGTAGTTGGCGAGAAAATACTCGGTCGGTAATATCCCTGACCCGTAAGCTATGCAAAACTTCCATATCGAGCGAGTAACCCCGCGTAACTATTTCGAATTTCATTGTGTGGACTCGTTGATTGAACGAGCATTCTCCGATCTATGTTACTCGTTCCCATTCATTAATATTTGTTTATTCTCTCTTGAGGTCTCATTGTATAAATCTTTTTTTTTTTTTTTTTGGTATTTTTGTTTTCCATTCGAGTGGTCAGAGATAAAATTTAATTGTAAACTGATCATGTGGCACATTTTTTTCGAATGCATTCAATTGTTCAATTACATTTTTCACCGACTGGACGATGTCGAATTTCATTTTTCTCTCTACCAATATCTTTATGAGGTAAAAAATATTTTTTTGGCTGATAAAGAGCCCGAGATGTCTGCATCAAGTAGCCTGGGGTAACAAGGATAAACTTAAAAAAAAAACTCACGAGTCTCAAATTATTAATTTATCAGAAGTTTTACTGTATTTCGATATGTATGAAGTTTATCGGCCATTTCTTTATTTCTCTCAAGCTGTGTACAAAGATCCGAGCTTTGCACCGAGGATTCTATGTCATGCAATCTTGTGTTGAGACGAACCATTAACGCTGCATGCACATATATATATATATATATATATATATAAATTCATATATATATAAATATATGTATATATAAATATATGTATATTAACGAGCTCTCGTGGGGAGAACTTCTTTTGCGACGACTGGAACAAGCGATATAATTAAGTAGGCTAGCCGATAGTCTCGTTGAAATATTGCACAATATTCTCGGGGTTGCGATCTCAATGATACACATGGTAAGCTCATCGATAGATGGAAGGCCGTATAACATAGAGCACCATTACACGCTGTCCTCGTTCTCTTCCAGATGTTGTCCGGCTCTTTGTTCGCATATCATAAAAAAAAAAATCTCTTGCGCGTCATTTTTTTTTTAGAAAATTTTGCAAAAATCCAACACATTTAAGGCGCAATATTTTCTACCTTTTTTTCCTTCAAAATGATATTAACCTGCCTTGAAATTTCGCATATTTCATTTTACCTTTTTTTTTATTTTTTTTTTACTGTAAAACCACCGATAAGTATTTACGACACACTTTGAATTAATCGATGGGTCATGAATTTTCCAGTTCACGATACGAAAGTGTCTGGTCAATCGAGATAGGCCTAACGTTTAAGGTTATCAACTATCACACCCGGGCAACGAGTAACGTTGAGAAAGAAATATTTATTTTTAGAGTAACGTCAATGCGTTTCTTTTTTTCTACGTTTATTCCTTTGTTGGCCTCGTTAAGATTAACCTCGCAAACTCGTTCAAATTAATCTAATTTTGTCACAATTCTATTTAGCGATAAGCGATTACGTAAATTATCTCTGTTCCTGGGTCTTTTATACTGTTGAAGTACATTCGTTGATTTTCTGATACATTATCACCTCTTGATCAAAGCAGTTATTTATAAATATGTAATAATGTCGAGAGTCCGATATCTCCCTCTCTCTCTCTGTCTCTCTCTCTCTCTGTCTCTCTCTCAAGTGAGATCCGATAAAAGAACAAACGCGGGCGTTTGTTCTTCAAAAGCATGTTATGCTTGTTGGAAATGAATTTCTTGTTTTCCTCATTGGAAAAGGAATGTCCATGAGATTATTCTCACTCGTGTTCTCGGGCACTCCTAGTCCTTGTTGAAGGCGTCGTCGTTGTTGGCAAAGCCCGTAAAGTTGTTTCGCACTAACCGGCTTGTGTGCATTTTCTAGGCTGAAAGTAATAATTTTTACGACTACAAATCTCCCGCTGCCTTCCTACCTTTGACGATTGCTCGGAATAATTATCAATTAATTATCTCGACTAGTTGTGCAATGAATTTTTCATTGTATGGCATTAATTTGTATGAGAAAATTTACACGTGTTGAGTTGTTTTTTTTTTACCCCACCAAGATCGTGTATGAATAATCTCGTTCAATTCGCTTATTTTCAGAACCGTTTTCCGACTGGTTGGAAGAAAAAATCGAACTGCCTATATTCGAAGAACTGCCGGTGCCTGAATGCGGCCAAAACAAGCCTGTCGTATATCCCGGTGATATTAAAATTCATGCTCAGCAGGAAACAACGCAAACATTGCTACAGGAGTTCGAGAGTGTTCTCGGTGATGTCGAAGCATGTCATCAAATTTATCCACCAGTTATTTCGGCACTAACACCACCACAGTCACCACCACCACCACCTCTACCATCGAACAAATTTGGCCCTCTTGATGCCCAACTGCTCGTGACACTACAGCCGGTACAGCACGAACACTTTTATCCATGCCAACGTCCTATAGAACAACAACAACAGTCACAGCACATTGTCAATTCTGTGGAGAACAATTCTTCCTCCTATCTCGGCCAAATATCTGGTGAATGGAACGCCGAAAATGTCTCTCTGGTACCGTTGCGCGATGTTGCCAGTGAATTAGCAGCTGTTGATGAATACGTCCGGTCTTGCGCCAAGGATATATCACCATCTAGTCCATGCACGAGTTCCGCCGGAAGTTACTTGTCCTCCGAGGATTCGTCAAATCCCGACGATCCAGACTGGAACGTCGAGTCGAGCGGTGACGGAAATAGCGGCTCGTCTACCAAACAGCATAATTCACGAATATCCCGAAATCGTCATAAACCGTACTCACGACCTAGCGTGCAAGACAAGAAAGTTCGTAAAAAGGAACAAAATAAAAACGCTGCGACTCGTTACAGGCAAAAGAAGAAGCAAGAGGTCAGAGAGATTCTCGGCGAGGAGCAAGAATTAATTGATCACAATGTTAAATTGAAAGACCAGGTTACCGAGCTCAATCGTGAGATCGGCTATTTGAAGGGTCTCATGCGCGATCTCTTCAAAGCCAAGGGTTTAATGAAATAATCAGAGGAAATTTCTCGATTCCACTGTACGCTATGATTTTTACTCGGGTTTTCATCGTTCGTTTTCTTTTTACTTTTTTTTTACATTTCTAACTTACACGTATTCTTATATGTCTTTGTGGCTTTTCTTCATAGAGGAAGCTTTGTTTTCGTTAATTTTTTTTTTTGAAGATGAACGTTTTTTTATTTTCTCCACCGTGCACAACAGGCTAACGCATGTGTGGTATTCGTCGTTTTGCCTAAAATCAAATGCGAATTCAAGACTATGACGTTGATGTATACGTGCGATCTGATTTAGAATGATCTTATATTGCTTCCCATTTTCTCCGACCTGGATATTCCCTCTTTATCGAATATTGAGAATTGAGATTTATCGAGCCTGATCCACGATCTATATTGCCGGGAAAGTATATGTATACTTCCGGTGTACGGTCCTATGAAACTCTCACGAGTGGAAACTTGCCGTTTTTACACATGGAACTCCCGTTGATCGGATCGTTCTACACAGTCTCGACAGCGAGCCTCCTCATTCCGGAATTTTAAAAAATTTAAAAACAATAAATAAACCATTTTATCATATTTTCGTAAGACAACGGTAACAATTATCGTAAAGGAAACATACAAAAAATAAAGAATTTATTGAGTTGACCAAAAAAAAATGTTTTTTTTTACCTTTACAATCTATCAGAGTGAATCATGTGTGAGTTTGATTCTTTAGAAAAATAATCTTAATTATGGCGTCGACGGTATTGCGCGAGTACTTTCTTCTTTAAATATTGAAGATTGCGCATCTGTTAGGCTCTCAGGACAAGTAAATTATACACGTTAGGCATATGAGATATATTTTACCAACGCCATGAAGTTTTAAGGCTGATTGTGAGCTATCCAGAGAATAAATCATTCAAAATGGATTATCAGTAATACTTTTAAGGTAAACTGGGCGTCCTTTAATTTTTTTATTGAAACTAAAAAAAAATCCTTTCTTCTCTAAATATTGAAGATTGTACATCTGTTAGGCTCTCAGGACAAGTAAATTATACTCGTTAGGCATATGAGATATATTTTACCAACGCCATGAAGTTTTAAGGCTGATTGTGAGCTATCCAGAGAATAAATCATTCAAAATGGATTATCAGTAATACTTTTAAGGTAAACTGGGCGTCCTTTAATTTTTTTATTGAAACTAAAAAAAAATCCTTTCTTCTCTAAATATTGAAGATTGTACATCTGTTAGGCTCTCAGGACAAGTAAATTATACACGCTAGGCATATGAGATATATTTTACCAACGCCATGAAGTTTTAAGGCTGATTGTGAGCTATCCAGAGAATAAATCATTCAAAATGGATTATCAGTAATACTTTTAAGGTAAACTGGGCATCCTTTGATTTTTTTATTGAAACAACAAAATTTTCCTTTGTTCTCTAAATATTGAAGATTGTACATCGGTTAGGCTCTCAGGACAAGTAAATTATTCACGTTAGGCATATGAGATATATTTTACCAACGCCATGAAGTTTTAAGGCTGATTGTGAGCTATCCAAAGAATAAATCATTCAAAATGGATTATCAGTAATACTTTTAAGGTAAAATGGGCATCCTTTGATTTTTTTATTGAAACTAAAAAAAATTCCTTCGTTCTCTAAACATTGAAGATTGTACATCTGTTATGCTCTCAGGACAAGTTCATGATATTCAGATTGATCTTTCTGAGATTTATACAGCTGTTTTGGGAGAAAAAAAACGTCTTATGGTATTACGTCATCAGTAATCTCAGTTAAAAACGAAAATGGTAAGATAAATTCAGCGCACAACGAACTATTTCAATAATTCGATAATTTTTTGTAATGTTAAGATTATCATTATTCTCTATGCTATTACACTATTATACATACATCTAAATGACCTGAAAATTAATGTATACATCGGCAAGTTGGAATCCATGATTTCACTCAACTAACGATAAGGGCGTAGTGAGAGATCCTTCAAAAATAGTATCAAGCACAATTCTACTCCAGGAAGATACGCCTAATTGCACCAAATCATTCTGAATTCATATATTATCATTATTATCGCGTTAATCTTGAACAAACAGAGAATTATTATTATTATTATACAGAGATTTACTTCAAGGATCAACTATTAATCTATAACTATGTGTTCAGTCGCACAGCTGTCTCTGCGGGAGAAATAAACTCTCGATGTTGTGGCACACATGCTGATCGATAGCCACAGAAGCAAGAAGAAGAACTATCGATGTCTATAAAGAGATAAAATTTATGTGGGTATCGATATTTATCGATGGTCGCGCCTGGAAAGTGGCGTCATCGTCATTGTCGTTCTTATGGATCATCATTGTCAATGACGTCAAGACAAAATGGCCGCACGTTCCAGGCCAGCTCAAAGTCATACCGAATACGACAAGTATTACGAGTGCGAATTGCAGACTCTCTCCCCACTTTTGTGGCCAATCTGTCTCTCCTCCTTCTCCTTCTTCTCTCTCTCTCAAAAGTCCTCTTGCGGTATGTGTACAGGTACAGAGAGAGAGAGAGAGAGAGGACTCGATGCTAGGTAGAAATGTATATAGTGAATATCACGGGTACCTTTCGCTTGGCAAGAACGTTCCTCGCTAGTATGCCAGTAGATCTCGCCACGGCAAGAGAGGCTGGTGTGTATTTTTTGTTTTTTTTTTTTCTTATTCTTTTGCCTACCTCCATGTCACCTCCGGAGGCTTCACTTCAATCGCGGCAAAACAGTCATCGAATATTTTGCACTCGGCAACAAGTGTCAATCGATTACAAAGCTATGACGTGGATTTATACGTTGAAACGGTAGCTCGTTAGTAAAACGACTTGCAAAGTGTCTGTAACACGCGAGAGGTACAATATACAGTTTTCCTTCCTAATCTACTACTTACAATCACGTTTCGGAAGCAGTCCATGCGATAGAGACCCTTTCTCCTTCCCTATCTCTCTCTCTCTCTCTTTCTCTTCCTTTCTTCACGTAATTATTGTACAGTTCTTAAAACTCCTAACAAGTTCAGTTATTTGATCCTAGAACACGCGAGGCTCATATTTTTTTAAGTATTTTATCAAATATTCGTGTATATATTTTCAAATCTTGTTTTTTTATGGCTCTTGTGCTTACCATCGCAAAAGACTGGCCTTGTTTTGTTCATTCAATTTGCTTAAAAAGCCTATCAGCCTCTCTCTCTCTCTTCCTTTCTTTACGTAATTATTGTAAAGTTCTTAAAACTCCTAACAAGTTCAGTTATTTGATCCTAGAACCCGTGAGGCTCATATTTTTTTAAGTATTTTATCAAATCTTCGTGTATATATTTTCAAATCTTGTTTTTTTTATGGCTCTTGTGCTTACCATCGCAAAAGACTGGCCTTGTTTTTTTTATTCAATTTGATTAAAAAGCCCATCAAATTCTATCTATCTCATTCTATATTCTAGTATTTCCACTCTGGTATGTTTTTTTCATCACAATTGACCACTTACAAGAAGTGAAACAATAATATTGACACGGTAGTACACACGAAGCATGACTATTGAAGTATCCACCGATCTCCTTTGCTCCACTTCGTTGCAACATGAGAATGAAAAAATAAACTTGTTAGCTTTTCGGTCGGTGCGTAATATTAGAGTGCATCGTGAAACGTGTTTTGCTCGCAAGGACTACCAGTGAGAGATGCGCTATTCGAGCGATATTATATTAATACCATGAAGGGAGTTCAGTCTCATATATCTATTTTTGAGATCTGACCATGTAATTGATAATCTTTCAGCCAGTTTTCCTAGTAATAAAATCGTTCATAAATGCTATGATTTTTTTTTTCTTCGAAATATTTATACGAACTTCAACGAAAATCAACGAAGACCTCTATCTTCGTTGCTTCTAGTTATTATTTCAACTATTTCGTTCGACATGCACTGACGTTTGTTCCCTGTGCTTTTGGGAGGGACTCTAAGTCTCGAGGTCTCTTCGCGGTGAGTGCAATTCTTCTGCACATTCTCAACTCACATTTATTTCTACGGCCTTGACATGAAATAAAAGTATATTTGCCTCTCCTACGCAATATATCCGAGAATGAGAATTATATGTATATCTCTCCTCGTCTTTTTCTCTATTGTTGTGTATTATCGCACGCTTGTTATGGCCTGTACACACCGAGCACGAGCGCTCCTCGCGTCAGATTCTCAAAGCTCGTGTGTGTGTTTACGCATTTTGGATTTCTAGTCTGACTCAATCGGGTGAAAGCGTTCGATGAAATATAAAGTGGTAAGACGAGCTCGTGTGGGCCGTGACGCGCGAACGTTCCTTCCCATATATTCGTAATATTATTAAAAATCAAAATGTAAGCTAAACTATTGTTGTAGACTTGATTCAGAAAAAAATATGTCAATTTTTTTTCATCACCAAAATCTGATATGATCTGCCGAAATAATTCTGCTAAAATATTGTAAAAAAATTGATTTAAAAAATATATAGAATAGATTTAAAAAAATGTTGAAGTATTTTGCACAGCACAAATTCAATTTCTTTGAAAAAGAGAACAAGGTCTTCAACGTCTTCGTCTTAGCCTTGGCACCCACTCGTCGTTTTCCACGCACAGCAAAAAAGAAACGTGTCGTCATTGCCATACACACACACACACGCACTCAATTGGTACATCACGCCGGTATTGCCTTTTCAGGATTTTTTTGACAAAGACAAAAAAACATCAACAGCCAGCCAATGTATATACGCAAGAAATTGGGATAAACCGGATGAAAAAAGTCGTTTGCTAATCGGTGAGAGTAAACACGAGGGAGATGCATCAAAACAACGGATATCTGGTCGACAACAGTCGCGATCATCGTAGTTACTCAACCGACGGTGAGGAGAGCCATCACGCTCCTTCTGTGCGAACCGTCTCGGAATATGCAATCGCCCACAAACACAGCACTATGGTAAATTCTCAAATTTGCATTTTTTTTTTCCCCCCCAAAAAGAAGAAAATTAACGATCTATAAAGTTTCGAGAAACATGGCACGATTATTTTTATATAGCGATGAAAAATAATTCCTCATATATTGATGTCTATCTATATATATATATATATATATATATATATATATATATATATATATATATATATATATATGCAGATGAAACCGGAAGCGCCAAGTAGAACTAATAGAAGCAACAGGCAAAAATATGAGAACGTGAGTGAGAAAAAATTACACGCTAATCGCAATGGCCACGGCTCGGATCTGTCGAGAGACTCACCACAGAGTATTCACAATCCGAACAAAATGCCCAGACACGACAGTCCTAGCAATGGATCGGATATTTACGTTACCGGCGCACCCTACAGAGCTACGTCAGACTTGAGGTTTTTATTATTACTCATTCATGGCTGAGGTTCGATTCACGTTTAAACCTTTCGAGCCAAAGTAAAATTTTTGAGCCCTGCTGAATTAATAATATAGCTACAGCATTATCCATTATAGTCAAATAAATGCTACAGTTTAAAATAGTTTCTAAAAACTCATAGAATCATCGTCAATGAACATCAGCATATTGTAAAATGTGTACAGAATTTATTTTTCCGGCTTGGATTTTAGATTGTAAGTTGGAATTTAAGTTTGAAACGATCGTAAGATTGAACCAGCTCCAGATTGAATCAGTGTTCGAAAATTCGGGCCTTACCACGGAACTGGTTGGTGTTCACGTATCTGATTTCAAAGAATAATATCACTGTTGACTCTAAATTTCCATTTTCCACAATTCGTGATCTTTGTGAAAAGATGATCTACCAATTGACGATGTTACATTTTATCATTAAATTCCTCCATTATAAGATGTATTGATTTTACTCTATAGGTAAAACATTTTTTTTTTTTAAATAAATAGTTTGATTTTTTCATGAATTTCCGTCATGAAGACTATTTATTGGTGAAATTGAGTATCTTCGAAGGAATAAATCAGATTATTCTTCGAACGATCTTTTAAAGATAAGGCACGTGTTCTGAAATTGCCATAAATCAATTGAACCCATTTGTAAATAAGTGCGTGATGCTACGAGGACACACCTGGGTCTCTCAGACCCGGCGAAAATTTCACCCGATTCAATACTGCGGGCCCTTGAAAATTATAGAGCTGATATTATGCGGTAAGAAAAATTGTTACCTACCCCCTACCGATTCTCGTAGATAAGATTACCAGTGCTCAGTTAATAGTTAATTGATGGACACGGAAAACGGGGTCTCGAGTTCACTGACGATTTTTCATTAATCGATACAAATTTTCATGGGTATATTCACCTCCCCTAAACATTTTATTTTATTTGATGGACACGGTAGTTTTTCCTACAACTTGAAGAAAAATTCAAAATAATATTCACTCTAGCCAAAGTTACTGGCAGCAACAGAAGCCCAGTGTGTAATTTAAAGTAGCAAAAAAATATCCGTTTATTTCTATAGAGGTAATGCTGTATCTACCTTAATTAATGGAGAGGGTAAAATTTCAATAATTCCTGAAAAAGATACTTTGGAGATTTTTTTTTTGGTCGTAACGAACGAGAAAAGCTGTTCGCTATTCGGCGAGAGGCGGCGCGATATGAATACATAATTGATTTGCAGTCGGGGTTCTCGTCACAGTCCAGCACCGAGTTCGAGAGTTGCCGAGAGAGCACCGAGCAATTATAGCGGCTCAGCGAGATCGGGACACTCGACGGTCAAGACGCATACGTCACGACACGGTGGGGTTATCGTAGAAACTATGTCGACACCCAATCCTTTCTGTCCAAACACCAAAGGAATATGTTGTCTCATGTTACTGCTCAATCTGGGCCTGATTCTCGTCACTCTCGGTTTCGTCATAGTCATACAATTTTTTCAACCACTCGTCGTTTGGTGAGATTTTTTTTTGTTTTTCTCCTCTTTTTATTCTGCTATCCTGAATAATCGCCTTTTCATTATTACGCCAGTAGACCACGAAGTATATTCATCGAGCGATCATTTATATATTATTTTTTCTTTCAGGATTCTCGGTATTGTTTTTCTTATTTTTGGATTTATGACTTTGATGGGAAGTTTGGTGTATTGCGTTCATGTATTTAAAAATGCAAAACATCCCCACGACGTTAATCCCGAAGATCTTTACTGGACAAGATATTGGCAAGGTCATGTAGGCTCGGCACCGGAAATACATTACAAAGCTGAGGGAAAGTACGCCGATGACGGTGCCAGCGATCGTTTGAGCAAATACTCAACGAATTATTCTGACCGTAATAATGGTCATCGATACTAAAGAATTTTTTTTAATCAATCCTAACTTTTCGTTTTTACCGCGCCATGCCCATCTGCCGAAACCACTGAATTTTCATTTTAATTTAACTCAAAGTCTAGGTGCTAAAATATATATAGAGACAATTTTAAGATGATTTTTTCTCATCGTGTTTCATCCCAATGTCATTTTATCTCGGAATATTGCGCATTGATGGATCAAGTTCCACTCGAAGATTGCGCATTCGTGAATAACACGAAGCTCAGAGAAAAGTTGACGATACGCAAAGCCGTAAAAAAGTTTCGTTTTTTGTTTTTTTTTTTTGTTATCGACTTTGGCTTTGTAACTAATAGACTGTCATGATGTGCCGTAACAACATATATATAATGTTATAACGTTAGTATCATCTGTGTGTTTTCTCTTCTCTCTCAAAGTCCCAATTTGGTCATTAATACCCAATCACTAAATACCTCACGCCGCAATTTATACACAAATATGGACATGCGATTATTTTATGTACAATTTGTTACCAACCAGTGTTTATATTATATGCTAATAAATTAAAGAATCGACAATTTTTTCTATGAAAATATTTGTTTCTTTTTTTTTTTTTTTCTAATAAGAAATATAGCGAATCTTGTACAAGACTTACGATTTTAAAAAAATGATCATCACGATCTCTTAGCACGAATAAATTAACTTATATCGAAACTTGTTAAAATTAGTTTTTTTTTTTATCCTCTTAGTATGTTATAATAATACAAGAATTAAGATTATTATTTTTTTTCACTCAAGACGATGTGTGCAATTTTGATATTACACAAAAGCTTAAAATTTCAGCCTATGTTGGATTCTGATATGCCGCTTATCGTTGGCAACGAACTGTCGCTCCAGTCTGGACGTGGATAATTTCGCGGCGGGCTTGGCACACGAACGGGAAATTTGCTCTGAAGCCTGATATCTTCGAACATAATTTCAAATTGTTCCTTGATACTTGCTGGATCTCCCGAACAACGCTCGACACCCTGTGTTTTGCCATCCTCGCTATTGGACAATCGTCCAACCTCGTCATTTCGTTGTTTCTTGTCGGCGCTCGATAATGATTTTCGTGCTTTTGATTTTTGCCGACAATGCTTGTTGTTTTTCTCGACATGATGATGGTCCGAATCATCACTTTCTCTTTCTCTTAAATTTGGTGCACTATGAAATTCATCCAATTTCCGTTCATTGCTCGCAGCTTCCTCATTCTTGTTATGTTCTAGAAATAAAATTAAAATATTCAAATAAATGAAAAATTATTGAGAATTCATAAAGATTTCCATAGTGTAAAATGGTCTACCTGAGGAAATTGGTATTTTCGATATTTCCTCCTTTTGCTGACTCAATGATATCGTATGGGACGTTTCACCACCAGGAAGACTGATAAATTCCATTTGTGTTTTCTCCGTAAATCTCTTCCCATCGGAATCGTCGAACAAACCATTCGAGCATGAAAATTTCAATTGATTCTTCGATGAGATTCTTTCGACTTGTTTGGCCGAATTTGAGAAACAATCGACAATGGACAAGGACATTTCCGATAAATCAGGACAGGACTGAGGCAGGAGAGAATTTTTCGAAGATGTCGAGGTCGGAGATGAGCAAGCTGCACCACCGTGAATAATGGATAATTGTTGATTGCTCGATGAATCTTTGATGCGTTTGCCAGCTTCTCGTATATCGATCAATTGCTCAGAGATATGATTTTGCAGCTCCGTCAAAGTTTTTCGTAATTCGACGAGGGTCGTATCTTTGTAGGACGAGAGTGCGATAAGCTTTTCCCTCTCGAGTTTTAAATACTGCACCTCCATGTATCTTTGTTCGGCCAATTCGATCTGTTCATTGAGATCATGTCTCAGGTCTGCTGCTAATTTTTGCGAAATTTTTATACTTTTATTTTCATCCTTGAGGACAGCGACAATATTTCTGTTTTCCGCTGAAAATTTTAGCACCTCGTTCAAATCCATCTTCATCTGTTTTATCGTAATTTCCAAATTTTTCTCACGCTGCTGGCTCTCATGCAACATTACAGCCTGCTTATTGACTTGATGCTGCAAATTTTCTTTGTCCTCGCGTAGCCTCACGCAGGCAGATTCTAATTTTTTGCTCGTCATTTCTAATTGGGCGGTACTGGCCTCGAGCTTGGCACGTAGCGCGACTGCCTCGAGGTCAGCCTGAGTAGGTTTTCCTGGTTCCATGGGTATCCTCAAGAGAGCCTGTTCCATCTCAGTCAAAATTTTGCTCGATCGCTCATCGTTAACGAGACCCTCCATCTCTTTCATCAGGAAGCCCAGTGTTCTCACAGGATTAAAAACGCTAAATCTGTCGTTCGAACAGTCAAATATTCCGCCGCATTGAACTCCGCGATCTTTAACTTCTACGGATTCCAAGCTACTGGCTATTGTCGTTGTTGATGGAACAGCAAAATTTGACGAAGCTTTTGTGTACTCGGGTGACTTTCTCGCAGTCTGTTTTACCGGAATTTCGTCCAATATTCTATTATCGTTGCGCGTGTACTTGTAAGATTTTTGTGTTTCCATTATCATTTTTGTGTCCTTTCGATCGGTATTTTCGTGCCTAGTGTTTTTTAATGGTTGCATCTGATCAACTAATTGCTGCAATCCTTGCTTCAAAACAGGACGATTTTTTTCTCTCAGAGTTTTACTCCAATTGCTGGTATTACCATTTATCACATTGCCAGTTATTTTTTTCTCATCTACAGCTTTTTGAGCATTCGCAATGCCGCTGCTCACCATTGTGGAACCACTTTTACGTCCTTTTGTTGTGACTGTAACTTCAATCGTTCTGCCACGATTATCGATCACTAGAACATCATTGGGCGACGATGGTTTCGATTTCTGAAATAAAATTAATTAATTAATTTTCGTCGCGTTCTTCGATCCTGCAATGTGCACAAAAATATATTTCAAACCTTATTGATTGGAATTTGTACTTGTTGCTTGCTGGTGACAATGTCGGAATTGTCTTTTCTAGATCTCACAGGTAAGGATTTGCATGCTGCATTTACCTTGCTGGTCATTATGCTGAAATAAACGTCAAAAATTTCTCGTTAAGAATTATACAAAAAATCTTAAATCTTTTAATTTTTCATTCCAGCCCAAAATTTGATTTATAAGGAACAATATCAGCATCATCGTTAATTCGTTTACACTCGTTTACGAAAGGCAGGTTAGAGTGCGGAAGTGAAGACTTTATTTTGAGATCTGATCATGGTTTCCGGTAATTTCAACAAATTATTTTTATAAGCGATGAAACTGTTGGAAGAAAAAAATAATCATACCGTGTGATAAACGGTAGAATTTAGGCATTATTTATCCTTTTTTCATTGCCAACTGACACGATTCATTGGAGATAAAATCTTCATTCGCGGTAAATTAATCTAGAAAACTCAATATTATCTTTAATGGTATGGAAATAATTCGCATTTAATCAAATTTAATGTTTAGATTGTAGTTTCGAAACTCTGACGGTTAAATTTTTTTTTTTTTCCTAGGTAAAAGAGAAGTGTACAAATAAATGAACTCGTGAAAGTTTATTCAAAGATTCTGCGTGAAGTGGATATTGGAACATTTAAAGTTTGTTGGCTATCTTCGCAGAGAGAAATGTGACAGAAAGTCTAGCGAAGTTGTTTACATTCATATTTAGCCCCATAGATGGCGCTACCATTTATTTCCGACAGGAAAAGAAAATTATCCGAAATTCTGTCAGCTGTCGCGCCGACAACCGACAACTCTTCGACGTGTTGACGATGATTATTT
Organism: Dyspetes luteomarginatus; assembly: GCA_963669185.1. Taxonomy (NCBI): domain Eukaryota; kingdom Metazoa; phylum Arthropoda; class Insecta; order Hymenoptera; family Ichneumonidae; genus Dyspetes; species Dyspetes luteomarginatus. The sequence goes on from OY769904.1 coordinate 29,847,641, forward strand.
TCCTTGTTAAAATTTGAAACAAAAAATATTATAATTTATATGTAATTTTTTTGAGAATTCTTTAAATACAATTTTCCATAATATCGTCATATATACTTTAGTGTAACAATATTTCTTTCAGAGTTCTATATTTTCTTACCGAAGATGGACAATCCTGCGTAGCATTTTTTTTTTTAGGTTAGATTGTAACAAACAAACTTATACCGGATTGTTTTTATTCAAAATGCAATTATCGATACGCACTTTCAATGATATTTAATGATGATTTTGAAAAATCGATTTTTTCCATTTTCGTGAGTGTTTTTTCCCAAAACTGACACACTCGCGGACTTTCGTGTTACCGATTTTTTTTTTGCTCCAATATAGTCTAAGTGATGATACTTGCGCTTTTTTTCTTACATTTTTATATCTCGATTTTGCTGTTACAGCCTGATAAATTTGAAACATTTTCCCTGAATAAAAATTTAAATCCAATCTATGTGGTTGATTAAACTAAAAATATATACCTTGTCAAATATATGTTTTTATCTCAAGTAAATTCTCAGTATTTTAAATAAAAATATTACCAATTGACTTGGAATTCAAAAGTCCCAAAAACTACAATTAATTATTAAAAGTTCTTAAAAGATCGTTAGTTTACATTTTCTACGAATTTTGCAAATTGGGATTTTGTGAATTTTAGAGCATTAAAATGGAATGAGTAATTTCACCAAATACAAATAAAAAGTAAGTCAGATATAGTAATAAAAAAAAAATGGATTGATATAAAAATTCATATAAACTAATAAACATATTCTAATTATTTAATTCAAGCCTGAGCACGAAACAATTATTTTTCGAATTATCGAAAATTTTCAAGAGTCTGAAATTTTAATCGAATGATAAATATTTGTTTCTTTTTTTAAATATAAAAATGCATATTTGGCAATTTATATATTTTTCATTTATTATTATTATTTTAATTCAAAACAATTTTTACAAAATGACTCTGAATTCATGAGGGTTCAATAGATATAACTGGGTAGATGTAAAAATTATTTAAAATTCACAAATTTCTTGTCATTATATAGAAAATTTTTACGATATTACGAGAACACGTGTGTGTGAGTTTTCAGAAAAATCACTTGTGTAAAGTCGTATTTTTTTTTCTTCTCATTACAGTATAAAATATTGAGTGATTCATCGTAGTTCATTCCAACTTATCAACCAGGCATCGAATCATCCAATTCTGAGTCTGCAGTAAACGAAGAAGAACAATTATGACGTCAATAATAAAGTTACATGCAATTTCTGGTGCAATGGACGAATCCCCACCTTGTTACATACTCCAGGTGGATGAATTGCGAATATTGCTGGATTGTGGCTGGGATGAGAATTTCGATCAAGATTTTATAAAAGAATTAAAAAGGCACGTTCATCAGATAGACGCAGTTCTTCTTTCATATCCTGACCCTCTTCATCTTGGGGCTTTGCCTTATCTCGTGGGAAAGTGTGGACTGACCTGTCCCATTTATGCGACAATACCCGTTTATAAAATGGGCCAGATGTTTATGTACGATATGTATCAGGTAGACAAGAATTTGGTAGATCCTTAGATCAGATCGATGATTTCCTTTTGGCGTGTATTAATTTTCTATTATTTTTCAGTCACGTCACAACATGGAAGATTTTGATCTTTTCACACTGGACGACGTGGATGCGGCATTTGATAAAATAGTCCAATTGAAATACAACCAGAGTGTCTCAATGAAGGGAAAGGGCTACGGCGTGACACTGACGCCATTGCCAGCAGGTCACATGATTGGTGGCACAATATGGAAAATTGTTAAAATTGGCGAAGAGGATATAATTTATGCCGTTGACTTTAATCACAAGAAAGAAAGGCACTTGAACGGTTGCGAACTTGAGAGATTACAGAGACCCTCGCTCTTGATAACTGATGCATTTAACGCGACTTATCAACAAGCTAGAAGAAGAACCAGAGACGAGAAACTCATGAGTGGGTGAAAAAAAAATTGTTTATCCCAATTTTATATCTAAATATCGTTTGGAAAAAATATGGAAATTATGAAGCGTAAATTATATTGATGGAATGAATTTTTTTTTGTAAATTTTAGCAAACATATTGCAAACGTTGCGCGGAGGTGGCAATGTTCTCGTTGGTGTCGATACCGCCGGTAGAGTTTTGGAACTCGCTCACATGCTGGATCAGCTATGGCGTAACAAGGAATCCGGCCTTTTGGCTTATTCACTCGCGCTACTCAACAATGTCAGTTACAACGTTGTCGAGTTTGCTAAATCACAAATTGAGTGGATGAGCGACAAACTTATGAGAAGCTTTGAGGGCGCGAGAAATAATCCGTTTCAGTTTAAACATTTACAGCTTTGTCATAGCATGGCAGAATTGAATCAAGTTCCTAGTCCAAAGGTTCACACGATTTTCTCACTCTTTTTCGTCCGGAATAAAAAACATTTCATACTGCAATTTGATAATTAAAAAAATATATATTTTTGTCTCGTTTCAGGTTGTATTGGCCAGCACACCCGACATGGAATGCGGCTTTTCTCGCGATCTTTTTCTACAATGGTGCTCCAATCCTCAAAACAGTATTATAATAACGAGTCGAACCTCGCCGGGAACATTAGCACGAGATCTGGTCGAAAATGGTGGAAATCGCAGTATAACGCTGGAAATTAAGAAACGCGTTAAATTGGAAGGTTCAGAGCTTGAGGAGCATCAGAAAAGGGAAAAAGCTAAACAGGATCTCATAAAGCAAGAACAGATGTATGTTTATTTGACAATTTTACATTTTCCTGTAATTAATGTACGATTAAATTTTAATAGCTTATTTTATTTATTTACTTTTTTTCAGGGAAACGGCTGATGTTAGTTCGGAGTCAGAAGATGAGATAGAAGTAGGGACTGGTCGAGGAAAACACGATTTACTCGTCAAGCTAGAAACGAAACCCGGATTTTTCAAGCAGAGCAAAAAGCAACATCCGATGTTTCCATTCGTAGAGGAGAAGATCAAGACAGACGAGTATGGTGAAATAATAAGGTAAATGTTTAAAAAAAACAAAATAAAATCGAAAAATAACCAAAAATTTGTACCCTCGTTTTTTTTATAATTATTTTTACTCGTTAACAAAGCTCCTCGACAAGAATGACCTATTTGTATAAATTATTTTTCCAAACAAAAAGCAATGTCCTATTTTTTAAGATTATTTATTTAGAGAATTAATCAAAAATTCAAAATCTTGCATTACCTTGAAGGCTCCGTCGATCCTTGCCAAGTCGTTTAATTTTTATGTATTTGTCTTACCAAATTTCAGCGCGATATATCGAAAATCGCTCGAGTTGGGTCGTTTGCAGGCAATTAAAAAAAATACTCAGACCCCCTTAAAATTTCAAAGCATCCATTTTAATGCAAAAAATCACGTTACAATTATCATGAAAAACAAAAAATTATGTTTTCAAGGCCAGAAGAATACAAGATAGCTGATGCAGCGCCAGAAATAGAGGATAACAAAGAAAACTTGGATATAAAGCAGGACGAGACGACCCATCATCCGGAAACAGCATCAGACATACCGACCAAGTGCATACAACAAACACGCACTATAGCGGTTAATGCATCGATCACATATATCGATTTCGAGGGTAGATCTGACGGTGAATCTTTGCAAAAGATTTTGGCACAGTTGAGACCTCGCAGAGTCGTTTTTGTCAGAGGCTCGCCAAAGAACACGGAAATTATGGCTCAACAGGCTGAGGCAACCGGTGCGAGAGTTTTTATTCCCGGCAGAGGAGAAACTCTCGATGCTACGACCGAGACACATATCTACCAGGTCTGTGACCTGAAAATATATTTAAAAAAAATTATATTAAATATTTGAAAAAAAAAAAATCATCTGACAAATTGTTTTGATTGTTTTTTTTTTTTTTTTCGAAGGTTCGTCTGACCGATGCTCTCGTAAGTGGTCTAAACTTTTCCAAGGGCAGAGGTGATTCTGAGGTCGCGTGGGTTGATGCATTGATGACAGCACGTGATCACATTTGTCCCGATGCCGTTTCTGACGCCGAACTCGAGGATTCTGATCCCAGCGATAGAATACTCACTCTCGAGCCATTGCAACTCAACGAGGTCAGTCAAAATGCCAGGTTCTTTCGTAAAAATGAAATTAAACGATTTTTTTATAATAAGTTTTGCCGTTTGTTCTTTTTTTTTTTTTTTTTACAGGTGCCGGGACATCAAACAACTTTCATAAACGAATTAAAATTATCCGATTTCAAGCAAATTTTAAACAAAAGCAACATTCCGTCAGAATTCAGCGGTGGAGTTTTGTGGTGTTGCAATAACAGCATCGCTGTACGACGAGTAAGTATTATTATCGCTTGTAGTCGTTTTTAATTTTAACGAAAATAAAATAAAACAATCTCTTCCAATCTCAATATGTTTTTTTTTTTTTTTTTCTCAAAATCACATTTTAGCACGAAGCTGGCAAAGTGGTGCTGGAAGGCTGCCTCTCCGAGGAATATTACAAAGTTCGCGAATTATTGTATGAACAATACGCGATTGTTTGAACTATTGAGATAGCGATGAAAAAAAAAAAATCTGTATTATTGTGACGGTGCAAATCGAAATAAATTTGGTAATCGAAAAATTATTAATGCGTTTTTCATTAATTTCTGTCAGATGTCATCCTAAGTATTGGTGGATTATTCATACAATATTGTATGAATTATGAACGGCTGGATAAAAAATCCATTCTATTTTTACCGATCTGAATAAATTTTCGTAATTCTAAGTATGAATCCTTTTCAAATTATTTTATGTAGGATATCATAAAAAAAAAATATATATAGTTCATTATTGTACGAGATTGTGTGAATTATCAAGAGTTTGGATAAAAATATTATTGCAATTTTCCAGAGTGATATGAATTTTCTAATCATAAATATGAATGTTTTTCAAATTAATTTTTGTAGGAGATTCCAAGTCCTCTCAGAAGCTCGTGAACATGGATGTAATTTCCTACGTCCATGTTCACGAATTATTATGTCATAAATCGACGATTTTATCAAATATCGAGACAAGGCTATAAAAAAAAAAACATCGAACGAAAGAAATGAAAATAAATTGCGCAATGAAAAATATTATACAGAGATTTATCATTTTCTATATCATTATAGATCATTACTGTATAGCGAAATCGTACTCTCAACAATGATATACTTGTTTGTACAATATATATTTCGGCGGTAATATTGAAACAAATATAATGTATTATTATTGTTATTACAAAATCAAGGATTTAATGTTTATGAATAAAAAAAATATGTAAAAACGATATTCGTGACCTAGGGTGTTAGAAAGAAGCATATTTTACGGGACGAGAATAATATTTCATTGAAATATTTTATGTTGCGTTGATCGAGAGATAGCGGTAAAAAAAAATATTACACGCGCAAATGTCATATACGCGCGGCTCGGTTATGACAGCGTGCATTAGCCGATAGCGCACACGTGTTCACGCGACGAGTTAACGTCAAAATTTAAATGGTTGCGCCTTGACACGATCGTCACGTCTCTCGATCACGCAAAAATCAGGTGGTCATGGTTCTCAGCTGACTGCCATCTTCCTTCGGTACTTCTCCCCACCCCACGCAGAGGGTTGCAATTTTTTTTTTTTTTTTTTTTTTTTTTCGTACATTGCTAAAAGATCGTTTTACTCATACATGTCAATATTATTAGCGATAATGAGAATGCAAGCTGTTATTAAAAATGGTACGCGAATGCGTACTTATGCATATAAAATTAGGTACTTTTTGTCGCAAAATAAACAAAAAAACGATTCGAGACGGACTGCTTTCGGGCGTAATAATACCGGCCTGAGAGACAGTCTCGTCGTCATTTATGCAAATTATTTGCAACATAAATAATTGCTACATATCGCCATAGTTTCTTTATACTCGAAGCTTTAAATTTCTGAAAGATTTATTATTGTCAAAGGTTTCTTTGTAGGAATATTTTGGACAAATTTGCGGAATTTTTGCTCATGGCGGAGGAATGGTCGTTTGGCAGGCGGGTGTGGTACCGCACAGGAAGGCCTCGTTCATTGGCTGAATCGGGTGAACAACTCGATACATTGAAGAAGGAGACTTTTCTGCATATACATGCATGACATACACAATTACGATGTTTTCGCTCGTTATACAGGGGCGTATCGAACAAAAGTGCCCTGTAAAATATGCGTGTGCGAATTTACTCTTTATTACATAAGTATGATCGAATTTTATGTGGAATTATAATATTTGTAGATTCAAGGCACGTTTGACATATTCCTCGTAATTGAACGTGAAGAATCTCACGATTGGAATTAATCTTAGAAATTTCGATAATTTCAATTTCATACTCTCGTCTTATATCTGCAAACGAGATCTTAAAATTACAAGAAAATGTCTCTCAAACTACACATTTGTCTAAACGAAATGAATCGTAAATATTTTATACTGTAGAGATTATCAATAAATTATTCGAATTAATTAAAGGATCGATGATCGAGTCTGTCATTACATCGAAATATTGCATGCATTGGCTCGCACAAACGCCAATAATTCATACGTTCCTGAGTTACTGGTCGTTGTCGTCGGATGGAGGGGTCGAGAAGGGGTTTTTCGCACGCAGACAGGACCGGCGCGCGCGGCCAACAGAATTCTCACTTCTCGCCGGCTCAACAAGAACGCGTTCGACGTATACTACCGCGCGCTGCCTCGACAAGGCGATATATCTGTTTTATTTATAATAAAATAAGGGGAAAAACAAAAAAGAAAGAACAAAAAAAAACTTGTGCGAGTCATAGCGAGATAAGTGATACAAAAATGTCGGGAGAAAAGCGTAGCCAGGATTGCGAGGATACTCTGCTAGCCGAGACGACGATAATCGTTGATATCGAAGGAACGACCACTAGCATTAGCTTCGTAAAGGTAACAAAGAGCATGGCCGGTCGCGCAGCGCACAGAAACGCGCCGGGCGACCCTCCACATATTTCGTTCATTCTCATCTCGTATCTCTGCATGAACTCAATATTATCTCATTTTTATTATCTCGAATGATTAATAAATCATTCATTAATCGATCTAACGAGGATCCGGCGAATAATGAAAAATTCTTTGAATATTATTTTTGTTCCTGTTCCGCGGCCAGGACCAACTATGCCGGTTCTCTCAATTCTCTATTCCTCTCTCTCTCTCTCTCTCTCTCTCTCTCTCTCTCTTTCTTTTTCTCTTTCTCTTTCTCTTTCTCGTTTCGTCCTCGAGCTTCTCCCCGATTCGCGAGACGACGGCGAATGTCGCGAAAATTTCACTCGTCCTTTCTCACGGGTACGCTTCGTCGAACACATCGAGAAAAACTTGATTCTCGAGACATTTTTTATTTCAGATCTCTTCGACGGAATATTCTTTCGAAATTTTTCATATTAACGAAAAAGCTCATTGAACAAATTTTCACGCTTTAATTATTTTTTCCTCCTCGAAATTATTGATAAAATTCGGGAATCGTAGTTGACGATTGTCAAACTGCTTCCTTTTTTTTCTTTCGAAATTGAGTTTCGATGTTTTTTTCCAATTTAAAAAACGTTCTTTTTATTTTTTTGAAAATTCAAAAAAATTGAACGATTATTGTCGACGATTGTCGCGCGTTAATTATTAACAAAAAGTTTTATATGTTTCAGGAGACTCTGTTCCCGTATGTCAGAGAAAACTTGAAGAAGTACATTGAGAAGAATTGGGAAGTTCAGGAGTTTAAGGGGGACTTGGAAAAACTGAAGGAACAGGTCAGTCATTAATTCTTGTTTATTTTTTTATATATATATTTTTTTTAAATCTAATTTGTATATTTGTAAATGATCGAATTTTCAATAAATTGTAAATAAATCATAGCTATAGAAATTTTAATTTATTATGTGTAAACTCAACAATGAGCCAAGGCCACGAATATCCTGCAGCCAATTTTTGGGCAGATGTTCTGTCAGAATTCTTACCTGAGACATATCCCTTTGTCCCAAATCTCTCATACCAGCTATGTGCAGGCACGAATTCGTATTCCATGAATAATACAAGGGACCTAAAACTTTTATCTTCTAAGAATTCGAAAATTCACCTCGAGCTATGCCATTACTTCATTTTCTCTACGTACATTTAATCTCAAATGTAGCTTGAAAAAAATCATTCATTCTTCATATTTATATAATTATATAAATGTTTATAAATATATATATATATATGTATATATAGCAAGAGGATAAAACCCTTTTTTCACAAATTATCTGCAATCACTAAACATTGTCCGGGCTTTGAGTCAAACTTTATCATAAAAAAGGTCAAAGGCCCAATCAGAATCCATAGAATTCACAGCTTCGACAATGATAAAGAGTTTTCGTCAGTTACACAATTCGTGTAAAACAGTAGGGCAAAAAAATATCGATGAAATAAAATGAATAATTAAAAAAAAAAATCGATTCAGTTTTTTTCATCTATTGTGTGCGGATTGTCAAAATTATATTGCCCGCACCGGTACTTTATTCATGAGGTCCTGATGGAAAATGAACTATCCTATGGTACATGCTGCTGTTTTACGCGATATGTAACGATTATTATTTTTTTCTATCTATATTTTGTATTATTATTATTATTATTATTATTATTTGTGCCAATTACACCGGCTATACGCGCGAATACCGAAAAATTTCAGGCGAAAAAAGACGAGGCTGACAAAGTAGAGGGTGTAGTCCCGATAACCGGCGCAACATCGGAAGAAGAGAGAGAATCGGTTGTTAAAAATGTCTTGTGGCAAATGGACGGTGATCGAAAAACCGGTGCGCTCAAGCAATTGCAGGGGCACATGTGGCGCGAAGCTTACGAGTCTGGCACCGTCAAGGGCCAGTAAGTCTAATATTTGCTCAAAACGTCGAGCTTCGCATCTCAGAGTTGGGCAATATGCAAGTTGAACGTAAATTTCATCCGTTATTGGAATTATCATTAATTAATTCGATCAAATAAATCAATCGAATAAAAATTATCACGCAATGAAACATCTCGAATCGTCAAACTTTTCGTAGAGGGCAGCACCGAGATAGTAACCAAATCATTACATGGGCATTTTTTTTCTTTTATTTACATTCTATCGTATCGGAATGTACAAATTCATTTGTTGATTCAATTATTTTGATTAAAAAATTTTTGGTCGACGAAAAATCACGATAATACGACCGATAGCTATTCACTTGATAGATTTGGTGGCAGAGCCACATATCAAGAAACCGAGAATTTTACAATTCGATCGTCAAATTCAACAATGACTCATCCAACGAAAAGTTTGACGATTCGTGCTCTTTGATGAACATTTAAATCAAATCGTACTGGAATAAAATATACATCACGAATTCGTCTTGGAATTATGATCGTCAAAGTTTGCAAATTTCATTGATGGAGCGAGTAATGATAAATAACGAATAATTCGCTATGTGTGAAATTATTGCAAGCAACTTAATAACTTGTACTGGCGAATAAAAATTGCGTATAAAAAATTAATTGCCCAACTCTGTTTCTCATAATATCCAAAAACAAGTCGCCTAATCGATTTTTCCATCCAGCGTTTACGAGGACGTCCCGAAAGCGTTTGATGCATGGACAAAATCTGGAAGGAAAATATATGTATACTCGAGCGGAAGCGTAGATGCTCAAAAGTTACTCTTCGGCCATTCTGTGCACGGTGATATGTTGAAGGTACGTTTTGAGCAGAAATGCCAAACTATAAGAACGAACATTTATATTATTATTATTTTCATCAGTATATATGGAGTTGGAAAAATCTTTCTTAACAATTGAATGATCGATTCGAGTTTTTGTGCAAAAGAGGAAAATTTGTTGAACACACTTTTCGTGTTTTCAGTACTTTTGCGATTATTTCGATACCGACGTCGGTCCCAAGCAAGAAGTTTCAAGCTACAAGAACATTCTCTCAAAAATCGGTGCTGAACCATCGAGTGTGCTGTTCCTCACGGACATAGTCAAAGGTTCGTATTGCGATAGAGTTCTTTTACACAGATTAGCTTTATCACGAAAAAAAAACTTTGGAATTGTTAATTCCCATTTTCGTGACATGCTCAGATATTCGTAATTTCCTGGGCTCTGCATATTTTGCTAATTTCTTTAAAAAAAAAAATCTACTTTGTTTTCCCTTGTGGATGTAAATTTTGAATGGTGTGAATTAAATAACTATTTTGAAGCTTCTCATGTGATATATAGATATATATATATCATGGCACATTGTTTACAGCCTTTTTGTTCTGATCTGTAACATTGAAATCCAACAGAGGCACAGGGAGCCAAAGAAGCTGGCATAACAGCAAAAATCGTCATTCGCCCGGGTAACGCACCTCTGACCGACGAGGAAAAGGTAACTTTTACAACTATCGAATCGTTCATGGATTTGTCCTTTCAAACTTCGGCCAAACGGCAAAAAATAGAAAATTCGGAAGAAAAATTGATCGTTCCGGAGCAAAAAGTAATTGACACTAGCGAGCCAATGGACACATCGGAGGAGGTGGCGGTGGAGACAAGCACCGAGAAAGTAACTGAAAAAATTGATGACTCGAAAAAAACATTGGAAAGCGGTAAAGTCGAAGAGACGAAAATTCCAGAAAAATCAGAAGTCACCAGTATGGATACAGACGGTAAAGTTGAGACTGAAATAAAAACTGCCAAAGTGGTCGATAAACCTGCTGAGGTAATGGAATCGAAGAAAAATGAGGAAGAATCAAAAAATAATGAGAAAAGCCCTGAAATAATTGCCCCGACAGTCACGACTGTTGGCGAAGTTGCATGCCCGAAAAAAGAGGCAGAAGCTGTGTGCGCTAAAAAAGATAACGAAGTTGCAATCTTGAAAAAAGAGAACGAAGCTGCATCCACGAAAAAGGAGAGCGAAGTTGCATCCACGAAAAAGGAGAGCGAAGTTGCATCCACGAAAAAGGAGAGCGAAGTTGCATCCACGAAAAAAGAGTCCGAAGCTCCATGCACGAAAAAAGAGAGCGAAGCTCCATGCACGAAAAAGGAGACCGAAGCTCCATGCACTAAAAAAGAGAGCGAAGCTGCATGCACGAAAAAAGAGAGCGAAGCTGCATGCACGAAGAAAGAGAGCGAAGCTGCATGCACGAAAAAAGAGAGCGAAGCTGCAAGCACGAAGAAAGAGACCGAAGCTGCATGCCCGAAAAAAGAGACCGAAGCTGCATGCACGAAGAAAGAGACCGAAGCTGCTGCATGCGTGAAAAACGAGAACGAAGCAACAAAGACTGAAGCCGACAGCGTCGTCAGCGAACCAATGGACGAGGACAAAACCGATTTATCATCCAAACCCGAGCCAATTGCGACAATTACAGAGGCCAAGACTGAGATAACCCCAAAATCAGGGGAATCTGGCAAGTCGGAGAAAAAAATTGAGACTGAAGGAAAAATGATCGAGACCGCGCCAGATTCGAAAATCATCGCCAAGAGCGACATGACCGCGGCAACGAGCGTGACTGAGGAGAGCTCGAACGCGGTCATAGAGAGCAAAGTGACTGAGAAAAAGTCTAAAGAGGACAAAGCAGAGACCCCGAGCGTTGAAAAGACTGAACCGGAAGTTGTGGAGGACGCGACGGTTAAAATAGCCGCGAAAGTCGATGAGAAGCCAGCCAAGGAGGTTGAACCAGTGAAACAAAATGGCGACAGCGTAGCGGCAAAAGTCGAAGAAGCTAAACCGGCGGATAAGCCAGAATCAAACGGTGATACAAAGGTCGAAGCCGTCAAAACTGTCGAGGCAGCTGCGGAGACAAAAGTTGCCTCGGTTGCCCAGGAAACGGAGAAAAAAACTGATCCTCCAATTGCGGAAAGCGCGAACAAGGAGGAAAAACAACAAGAGACCGAAAAAACGAAGATCGCTGAAAAGCCGGCAGATGATAATTCCGAAGTTAAATCGAATGGCACATCTGAGAAGGAAAAGGACGAGAAACCTCACAGAAACGGCTTGAACGGTGAATCATCGTCGTCGACGTCATCGACGTCGTTGTCCTCGTCATCATCCTCGACCGAAAAGACCAATGGCGGTACGAAGGAGGAAGCGCAGGCGAGCGCGCAAAATGGCGACTCGGAGAGTTCAACCGGCCCGGCAGAGTCGATAAAAACAAAAAAAGTTGTCGATTCGACGATTGCCGACGGTGCCGGTGAACCCGACGTTGTTCCACCCGTAGCCGTGGCCGCGACGTCCTAATCTCGTGCGCTTTAAAATTTTAAGATGCCCCCTCCCCCCTCTCTCCTTCCATCCTCGACCCCTAATCTCTGACCTCGTCATACACTATTCCATAATCCCGTTCCAGTACTTATTCTCATAGTATAAACGAACACAAAACGCAAAACAAAAAACAATTCGATCTCTCCCTGTCCGAGTACCCTCCTCTTCCTCCATTCCCAAACGCACCTTTACACGAAATCGTACGACATTTAAGCATAATGCGATAATTTAAGATATGGCTCACGGGATTATCGTTCCTTTAAATACAGTACGGATTAAAAGAAGTAAAGAAAAAAAAAAAAGGAGAAAAAAAAAAAGACCGCGGACAAATCGTACGTAAGCGCTTCACAGATTCGATTGTTTTTCGTTTTTGATTTTTCTTTGTTTCTCTGGACTGCGAAGTGATTAAATAGTGGCATTTGTTTGAACTTGGCTACTAATAACGTATACTCTTGACTAGAAATTAAGATCTTTTGTAATTTTTTTTTGTTTTTTTTTTCTTGTGGCTCTGCGAAAAGATAACACTTGCGCGGTGCTCCAAAAGTTTGAAGAAAAATTGCACCTTTTTTTTTTTTTTTTCGATTGTTTTATATTTTGATTCGTTGATGCTATTATGTCGTCGCATATTCTCCGAGGACGATCGAATTTGTCATTCGCTGCCAACGATTTGCCACTTAATCGTTTCTTTTGCACGTTGCCGACTGAGCATATACTCATTTTTACTATTAATTGATACACACCATTATTACGATACGAATACCCATAGGATAGGAAATATCGCGACAGACGGAGTATGCTGTGCTGAATGTATTGTGCCAAAAGAATTTTCAATATTTTTCGTTTGAGAAAACAAAATAATAATTTTCTTTCGCCAAGCATTCAGTTTGTGAAAATTGTATCGCTACTTTGTTTTTATTTTTCTTTTTTATTCTTACGCAGCAAATTTTTTTGTAACGATAAATTTAGGATTTTTTATATTTTTTACTTTTTAAGATTCAAACGTAAAAATAATCTCGCGTTGGTTTTCCAAGAGTGGAGAGGGTCGTTAGCGCGAAAAGTACTTAAAGCATCTGATCCAAATTTATAAAAATTACTCATATGTAATAAAAAAAAAAAACTCCAACGAGACGAATTGTGACGTAGAATGGCAAAAAAAAAAGTCTCGGACTTTATTTAACAAAATTTTTTTGTCACGGCTGCTTCTCATTTTATATCGGAGGTTCCCAACTGCGAGTCGCAAAACGGTCAGTGTGTCCCAGTTACATCGAGATTGGAGCAGCTTTTTTTTTTTTATTTCAATCTATAAGTTTCGAGCTAAGAATAAGAGCTAATTATTTATTTTGTCGCCAAAATTGACTGTGATCTAACGATAACAAAAAAAAGAAGAAAAAAAAAAGGATGCAAGAGACCGAACAGTACATCGTGCAAAACTCGGACAAAACTCTGAAATTCACAGTCGTTACTTCGTCACGAGAAGAACCAAATTCCGTACTTACGAAATGAACGATGCTAGCCAGCCCCTCCCACGAACTTTGGCCAGTGAATTTGCTTTAATTTGGCGAATGATTTTTTTTTTTTTTTTTTTTTTTTTTAATACAATTTGATTGGCGTAAATATTTCTCACACTGGTGGAGAGCGGCCCGAGAGCGTGAATGCAGCGTGTAAAACTCTTTTCGTCGAGCGATTAGTCAATAATACTATATAATTTAAAATAACAATTTTTCTTATATTTCATTTTTTCATCAAAAAAAATTGGTCAATGCTTCAAACAGTCCTTAGAATATAGTCGTCTAATTTTTATGATGTAGCGTTTCAGAATTCCCCAATAACTGCCGGCACATTCGGTATCCAGCTGTACTTTTGGTCTCAAATAATCGCAATGTGCTGACTCAATAATGTATATTTTAATACTGGACATTAATTATCTTGCATTTTGTAAATGCGATCACTTTTCGTAGTCCATACAATTTAAATCATCGAGCGTTTTTTATTTTCTATCTTTTTTTTGTTTTTTTTTTTTTTAAATTCGTTGTATACGTCCATTCCATGATTTATTCTCGTGCCAATAACGTGCACTTCCGGTCTGTGAGTACAATGAAATCCAGTATGGCCGTAAAGTTTTTTAATAATTTTAATTAATTTAACACGCTCGAGACATTTTGCGCGATATACACGATTTATATTATTATTATTATTATTATTATTATTATGACTGTAATTGTCCGCGAGGATTCGTCGGAAACGTTCGGACACAAGCAAAACACACACATGTAGTGATGTAGAAGGCAGAATTGTAAATTTCATATACGATTTGTCGCAAATTTTGGGAGCCAATCACTTATATACGTCATCGAAAGAGGTTTTTAATTTCAACCTTGCAAGCTCGAAAGAAGAGAAAAAAAAAACTGCAACTCCTGAAGTTCGTTTGATTCAGTTTGGAATTTTTTTTTGTTTTTTTTTTTTTTTTTTTTTTTTCAAAGCAGAATAATGTTGTAATTGTGTTTGTAACATTCCTTTGTTCTCTGTTAATCGACATCCGGTCAGCTATTTGAACGACACAATATTTCCGGTTGACTGGTAAAAATTATTGACCATCCGTTGATTCGGGGCAAAATGGCGCTGTAAATAATTTTCTTTCTTCGATCGACTATTCGTCCTCATCCACATTCATCACTTCATATCATTCATACAAGATTTGCGTCAATGATCGAACGAAAGTTTATTTGCAACGTGATTTTAGCGCCGAACTATTTGAATGCTAAGGGTTGAACTGAGAATTTGTTGGTTTTTTCTTTTTTTTTGTTCTTCGGTTTTGAACGTGCCCCAACTTACTAATCCACATAAGACTCGATTTATCCAGTCAAGTTTCATAAAAATATTGAATAAAACCTTTATAATTTAATATTTGAAATTTTTACTTGATGTCGATATCGAAGTGGCAAGCATGGTCGTCGTGTTGGGAAAAGAAATTTTCAATAATATCTATTACGGTTTAAAATTAACAATTTCAAACACTGCCTTCTCCGTCATATTAATAATATTGCCTTGCAGTAATGCGAAAATCTCTTTTGCGCGTTAGATTGTGGAATAATATTGCAGCAATTTCAACAAGTACGAGATCCTTTTTTTTTTTTTTTTTTTTTTGATAAGAATTGCGTTTTACCATAAATAATCATCAATGATGTGAAGCAATTACTACATTGTCAAGAGAATTAATTTCTTTCTTATACGTATATAGCGCTCGATATGGATTTGGAGAAGATAAAAAAAGAAAAAATAAATAAAAAAAAAAAAAGCAAAAGTAATGGCATTAGAATAAGATCCTCGAAGGTAATCTAATTATTCAAGTATGATTCACATGGTAGAAACATATATCGGTGGTTAATTCGAACGATATATCAAAAGAAGAAAAAAAAATTTGTTGTAAGAATTTCATTGGAAAAACCCCCCACAATAACGACATTATGTCTCCACTGTACTATTAATTCCAGGGGGCATAGTCGATAAATTCGCGTAGCATGAACTTGGAGATTCGAAAAGGAAAAAAAAAACAAATACACCCAATATCATTGGACAATGAGCGTAAACCCAGTGACAGTTCTTGCTATATTACAAGTTGAGAGCATTTTTTTCCTCGAAGTGTACAAGTGTGCACATACCTAAAATGTCGTCAGAATTATGCGTATGCTGGAGACGCAATGTATGATATATTCAATAAATATTTGTTCATAGTATATTTGTCGTTTTATTTACCAAATTACAGTGCCTTTTCCCCCATTCTTCACGGTATACGTAGACAAATTTGAATTTGAATCGCTCAACGAGAATTCAATTTCCCCGCTTTCTCGATAACTGCATCAACGCCATCTATCGGGATTTTGGCGAACCAGATCGGCAAATTGCCTGCAACATTATCGACAGTCGTGGTCAACCACGTTTCCGACATGCTTCTCTCTCATGAGAAAAACTTGAGATAAAATAGCCGAGGCGTCATCTCGTAAATTCTTCAACAGAATAAAAAAAAGCTACTGCGCGATCAACATCTGATCATATCATAATAATAAATAAAGAACGATGACGACCACGATGATTGAATTCGTGGGACAGGACAGTGTGCGTTGTGTGCGAGCTGCGATGACGATCAAGTGAATACTGGCACGAGGCGCGATAATTAGCGTTTGAGCTCATTTTTATCCGGGAGTCCCATCTCGGATGTATATATTTTTCACGCGCTGCTGCGAACTGGGAATTTTAGTAACGAATTGCGTCCGGTCGCTAGTGGAGTTTGCGGTGTGGTCGCTCGTCGTTCTTCCTCGCTATCTTTTTCCGTATGTGATATTATTGTTTGCATACGAAAGGAGCGAGATGTCGATAGCGCATAGTCGCTGTGGCGTATGTGACCGCGACGGCTGTTGAAATGTCGTCGGTGAACGGTCGGACAGCGCTCAAGTGAAGTGAAGCGAAGAAGGAAGCAAAAAAAAAAAAAAAAACGCGAAGAACAAACGGGGCAAGAGGAAACATGTCAACTCCGACCGTCAGTCGAGCACAGACAGCCGCCGGTAGTGTATCAAATATTAGTGCAGGCTGCGTTGTATGCGGTATTACTAATAAATTGCTCAGATGTTCGCGATGCAAATCCGTCGTGTATTGCAACAAAGAGCATCAGAGACTCGACTGGAAAAGTCACAAAGCATTTTGTCTCTCTAAAACTTTTGATAATATTACAAGCTTAAATACGAAAAGTTTCGGGTCAAATATCGCAACGGATTCAAAAAGTGAGAACAAGTGCAGCTCGTACGTTACGGGCGTTGGAATACTATCTAACCTTAATAGCAATATAGTCAGTGAAATAACGAGGATACAACCCGTGCAGCAGACTGACGTTAAGGAAAATACCCAGGAACACATTCGTGGTATGTATAATAATAATATGAGTTTACCTTAAAACCTGTTAGATCCACTTAATTTTTTTTCTCACCCGAAACTACACAGCTGTCAATATTTCAGTGGCTAACCTATAAAATTTATGCGATCGTAAAAAAATGAATAAAATACTTGCAAAATATACAATTTTTTTTTCTTTCTAAACTCTGCAAGTATCAATATTTGGGTCATTGATAAGCCATGAAGTTTCATGCAACCCTGAATACCTAAGTAAAAACAATTAAAAAAATCGAATACATTACGAATGCGGGGAGATTGAGTGGCTATAAAATTAATAATAAAATTACCAAGTAGAAAATCTTTGGTGCTTGACGTATCTTCTTTCAACAAATCCTATTTTAAATATATTCTTATGGAATTCGGAAAATATATATAAATTACATTTGTTTTGAGAGGTTTTTTTTTTAAATCCCTGACGATTTTTTATAATTGACAGTCGAACATTCTGGCTCGTGGAAAATGATTTATGTGTACATGACGGAGTTTTGTGGCTTTTAATCGAAACAATTTCATAGTCGAATAAGATCTCTGGAAATAGATCGTTTTAGAGTACATTTCATTTTTCAATATTCACTTTTAACGGTTTAAACGGTATTTTTGAATCTGTAGATTATTAATTTACGAAAACATTATGTTGTATTTATTTAATATATGAAATTGCTATTATGACTTTGCTGCGCTAAGCCAAACATAGCATAGTCATTCAGAGCTTGAACGATTGAGCAAGAAAAGTTTGTGAAAACGATTTAGAAAAACACCTCTGCGATAACATTATTAAATTAATTAAATAAAAATAAAAATAAATAACAAAAATTAAAAAACCCACCATTTCAGAAATTGGCATAAACGAGATTTTATTTATTTAATATGAAATTGCTATTATGGATTGACATTGCTATTATGGATTGAAATTGCTATTATGGATTGAAATTGTTATTATGGCTTCAAATTGCTATTATTGCTACGCTAATCAAACAGCATAGTCTTCGAGAGCTTGAACAATTGAGCAAGAAAAGTTTGTAAAAACGATTTTAAAACACCTCTACGATAACATTATTAAAAAATCCACCTTTTCAGAAATTGGCATAAACAAGATTGTATTTTAATATATGAAATTGCTATTACAGCTTTGCTACGCTAAGCCAAACATAGCATAGTCATGGAGAGCTTGAACGATTGAGCAAGAAAAATTTGTGAAAATGATTTTTAAAAAAATGTAGCACTCATGTAATTAAAATTTTCTATTTCAACTTTTCCAACTTATGACCTTGGGAGCTTTTATAATCCCATTCCACCCATCAACATGTGATGCATCACATCTTACAAACACCTCTCAATCTATTATCATCTTATGACTCAATAACTCTTAACTGTTATAAATTTCGTATAAATTACAAACTTTCTACTTTATAGACAACGAAATTATTTCAATATATATTTATTTTGCTGAGTTTCGGACAATCGTAATCCACGTTTCCATCTTTTTGGGTACAGATATATATATATATATATATATACATAAAATATATAATATAATATATAGTAATATATAAATATATAGTATATATAAAATAATAAATTATATATATATATATATATAAAATAATAATAATATAAAATAATAGGTGGATTAGATATACGTATATCTAATCCACCTATTATTTTCTTATTGGCTCCTCCCTTCTTAACCTCCCCCAATTTTAATTAGCGTCTAGTTCTTTAATTAAAAAAATAAACCATGGATTGGTGAAAGATCTAAAAAAATATATTTTTGTAATAAATTCTTGGATTGTTTTATTATTTCAATATATTTAGTGATTTTAATGAGTTTCGGACAATCGTAATCCACGTTTCCATCTTTTTGGGTACAGAAGGGAGAAGGGAGAAGGGCCTCCCTTCTTAACCTCCTCCCATTTTAATTAGCGCCTAGTTCTTGAATTAAAAAAAATAAACCATGGATTGGTAAACGATCTAGAGAAATATATTTTTGTAATAAATTCTTGGATCGTTTTATTATTTCAATATATATTTATTTTTCTCAGGTTCGGACAATCGCAATCAGAGGTCATCGAGCGAGATCGATTACAGTGAGAACTCAACACGTACAAAAAAAAAAAGCATCGCAAAGACAAGAGCTGCTTCGAGCGGACGTCCTGACGGTTGGACATCGCCGATAACATACGAGGGAAGTTTGGAGGACACGATATTGGGCGCAAGAGCCGAATCTCTAAATCCATCGGTCGAGGGTACAAGAATACTCGTCGAAACGGATATTGTGGCCTCGGATCTCCCCCATATTGATCATCAACATCATCATCATCGTCATCATCATCATCATCATCATCATCATCATCATAACGGAATGAAAAATTTTCCAGAAGTCTCGCTCGGCGAGGTTGATGATTTTTTACCACCATTTTTGCACAGAAATCGAAATAATTTTGAGGATTTGATAATCGAGGATATATGCAGAAATGTAATAAGAGACATGGACGAGTATGGCGTTTGCGTCGTTGATAATTTTCTTGGTGCTGATAAAGGCATGACGGTACTCAATGAGGTACTCAATATGTACAGTGCGGGAATGTTCAAAGATGGACAATTGGTCTCTAACAAGGCCGGTGCTAATGATTTGAAAACAATACGTGGTGATCAGATAACGTGGCTTGACGGCAAGGAGAAACAGTGCAAGAACATTGGCATGCTCATATCTCAGGTTGATGCGATTATCATGAGAGCCAACAAGATGCACAATAATGGCAAAATGGCCAATTACACGATCAATGGTAGAACGAAGGTAAATTATTTTCACTACAATAATTATTATTTTACGAAATAATAATAATATATTATTATTTTACGAAATAATAATAATATATTATTATTTTACGAAATAATAATAATATTTTTTTATTATTTTACGAAATAATAATAATATTTTTTTATTATTTTACGAAATAATAATAATATTTTTTTATTATTTTACGAAATAATAATAATATTTTTTTATTATTTTACGAAATAATAATAATATTTTTTTATTATTTTACGAAATAACAATAATATATTTTCATTATCTTACGAAATGATAATAATATTTTTTTATTATCTTACGAAATAATAATAATATTTTTTTATTATTTTACGAAATAATAATAATATTTTTTTATTATCTTACGAAATGATAATAATATTTTTTTATTATCTTACGAAATAATAATAATATTTTTTTATTATTTTACGAAATAATAATAATATTTTTTTATTATCTTACGAAATGATAATAATATTTTTTTATTATCTTACGAAATAATAATAATATTTTTTTATTATTTTACGAAATAATAATAATAGTTTTATTATTTTACGAAATAATAATAATATTTTTTTATTATTTTACGAAATAATAATAATATATTTTTATTATCTTACGAAATAATCATAATATTTTTTTATTATTTTACAAAATAATAATAAATTTTTTTTATTATCTTACGAAATAATAATAATATATTTTCATTATTTTACGAACTAATAATAATATATTTTCACTATCTTACGAAATAATAATAATATTTTTTTATTATTTTACGAAATAATAATAATATTTTTTTATTATTTTACGAAATAATAATAATATCTTTTTATTATTTTACGAAATAATAATAATATTTTTTTATTATTTTACGAAATAATAATAATATATTTTTATTATTTTACAAAATAATAATAATATTTTTTTATTATCTTACAAAATAATAATAATATTTTTTTATTATGTTACAAAATAGTAATAATATATTTTTATTATTTTACGAAATAATAATAATATTTTTTTATTATCTTACGAACTAATAATAATATATTTTCACTATCTTACGAAATAATAATAATATTTTTTTATTATCTTACGAAATAACAATTTACACATCATACTTCAGGTTTTTTTTATCCATTTTTTTTTTTTTTGTTTTTTTTTTCCCTCTTCAGTTTAACGAATAAACTCATGAATGTATCGTTATATTTTTCCTCATGAGTTCGTAGAAGTGACGGAGTGATGAAAAGAGAGCGCAATTATTGAACGTTCTGCACGAGTAGAAAATTGTCGAGTGAGCCAGTGGCGAAGCGTTAAATTCTATAATAGGAAAATTCGCGTCAAGCGGAAACAAATCACAATGACATGGCAAAGTCAAATATGCGTCTAGACAAGAAAAGAGCAACAAAGTAGAAGAAGAAGAATAGCCTCGAATTTTCACCACGGAAAGAGAGAGAGAGAGAGAGAGAGAGAGAGAGAGAGAGAGAGAGAGAGAGAGGGGCGGGGACTGTTGAAACATCGAGACGAGATTTATTTTTGTCACCGAGAACACAAAAAGAAACTGCCCGTTTATTTTCATTCTTTTCTATCACGAATGTTCTCATTGTATTTAATTAGCAGACAGAAAATTTATGTAAAAAACGAAGTTTGCGCGATGAAGAGAAGAAGAAATGAACAAAGAATTTTAGGCAGATGTACCGGGCGAGACGCGTCAGAGCAAAAACGCAGTCGGTCACGTACGCCGCGTTCTTTTCCCTTTCGTCTCATTTCCCGAAACGAGAAACGTCCAGGGTGGGGGGTGAGGGTGCCACGTTTAAAAATGAGATAGATAAAGCGCCCGCGTCGTCTCTATCTCGTTAAAAACGAATGGGACGGAGAGAGTGAGAGAGCCATTCGTAACCAGTGAAGGCGAGAAAGAGAAAGAGAAAGAGAGAGAGAGAGGGAGAGAGAGAGAGTGAAAAGTACGTAACGTTTTGCTGCACTTTGATGTGACCTTCGCGAAGGTGAAAGAGAAGTTTGCATCGATGACTCCTCAGAGCATCAGAAAAGCCAAATAATTATTTGCTCAATTTTTTTGCCTCAGACGTCGAGTAGTCAAACGGACGATCTGACTTGAAAGTTATTCATTTTTGTTGGCCACATTTTTGTGAAGGTCTCGCATTGGTAATAAAGGTCAAGTGAGGTAGAAAATTCGTTCTAGCGATTGTCAGCGACCTTAATGATAATTTTACGGTATTTTTATAATTCAAAAAAAAACTTTACGAGCCCTCATGAAAATTTATCACTTCACTATTAGTCTGTGGGTTTCGCCATTTTGTAAACTCAGCTCGCTTCGCGCCATTTGGTGGCACCACGAATATAATGTGAGAATGTTTTCGTTAATTCATGCCAGACCGTGTTAATAATTTTAGTTTTTACGTCAAACATTTCGAAAAATATAATACGAATAATGCTGAACCGTCTGAAAAAAATATCTATATTGATGCAAATAACAAATTTATCGATTAATTAAGAAAAAAAATCGTTAAATTAAAGTTACAAAATGTTATTTGAATTGCCGGTGATCTAGCGATCGGAATTTTTGCATCTGAATTGACGCTAATATTTCACATGACATAATTGCAGGCAAAAATTTACGTTGAATTACGATTTGGAAAAAAAAAATGAATCGGTGATAAATTATTAGTTACTGCCAAATTATTTTACCTCTATAATCAACGGAAATCATTCGTAGGTGAAATGAAAATTTCCAAATTCTCATCAGGGCTCTCACCTTGATTTTAAATGTGCTCTTGTAATCTCTTGAGTGACTTTTGCTATTCTCAGATATATTTATTTTTGACTTTTTAGAGCGTTTTTTTTTTCGTTCTTGAGAATTTGTAGTCACGACAGAATTGCAGGCAAAAATTTACGTTGAATTACGATTTGGAAAAAAAAAATGAATCGGTGATAAATTATTATTTACTAACAAATTATTTTATCTCTATAATCAACGGAAATCATTCGTAGGTGAAATGAAAATTTCCAAATTCTCATCAGGGCTCTCACCTTGATTTTAAATGTGCTCTTGTAATCTCTTGAGTGACTTTTGCTATTCTCAGATATATTTATTTTTAACTTTTTAAAGCGTATTTTTATTTTCATTCTTGAGAATTTCTACAGTCATCCTCGAAGTTGTAATAACGGAAAATTAACGAGCATCTATGAATGCTCTTTGGGTAACTTACCGACGACGTTGTGGCTAGGACTGAAAAAGGGAAATAGGGAGAGAAAGAGAGAGAGAGAGCGAGTATATGAGCGGCACAAGCTACGCAGAAGTTGCCGGCGTCATTTTTTTTTTTTTTTTCTCCTGCGTCAGGTCTATATTTAGCAATTTGTGACCTCGAGGATCGCCCGATGGTATAAACTCGAATGTGTATGTATTAAACGAGTTACAATCACGAATCTCTGAACGTTTACCAAAATTTTCACTTCTTAAATTTCATTAATTTCTAACGACGATGATTATCTAATGGCTGACACAAGACGCGAGATCGTGAACATTCTGCCGATAAAACAGAGAAGGAGCATCCTGAATGTAGAAAAAAATTTATAAAAACTCTTTGCTTCTCTATCAAATATCAATTTTTCGTGAGCCATCTCGTTCGCGAAACGCTCGTTTATCCATGGCGACTCGAAACGCATTATCCTAGGTCAGTTGAAACTTTTCAATTGACGGACTGTCTGACGCGACGATCTCGAGACACCGACGTCGTAAATATCAACTCGTTGGACTACAGCAAAAATAACACTGTCTATGACTAATCATTCCGCGATGACAAAAAAAAAAAAACACCCAAAGTAAATACTGATTTGTGGCAATGAGGAAAGAAAAAGAAAACAAGCCGGTACGAATATTGAAGTCAAATCAGTATGGAAATGAGAATACAAATTGTTTCACACGTTTTCAAAACTTTTTCAAAGTCAATGCTACGTTTTTTTCTCGAATGACGTGTCCTGGACAGATAAATATATATATATATATTGTAGAATGATAAACCTGCACTGATTAAAAATGGAAATTATACAGAGGCTAATTGGCTGAGAGAGAGAGAGATGGCTGAAAATACGGAAATGCATTTTCAGCTAAAAGAGAAGAGTGTGTCATCTTTCAGATAATGAGCAAAGCTAGAGAATCGCGCTCCGCTTTGGCTCAAAATATCAGCCGTTTCGGAGAAAATACGGACTCGGGATTTTTTTACCGACTGAGCATGTATCACATAACACGACATGATGGTCCTAATACATTCATAATTCTACCGAACGTGCGAGAAAAATTTAATGCTACGTTTTTGCTCGAATGACGTGTCCTGAACAGATACATATATATATATATTGTAAAATATTAAACCTGCACTCATTAAAAATGAAAATTATACAGAAGCTAATTGGCTGAGAGAGAGAGAGATAGCTGAAAATACAGAAATGCATTTTCAGCTCAAAGATAAGAGTGTGTCATCTTTCAGATAATGAGCAAAGCTAGAGAATCGCGTTCCGCTTTGGCTCAAAATATCAGCCGTTTCGGAGAAAATACGGACTCGGGATTTTTTTACCGACTGAGCATGTATCACATTACACGACTCTAAATGGCCCTAATACATTCATAATTCTACCGCACGTGCGAGAAAAATTCGAGCTAAAACGAAGTTTCCACTGCGACAATATCGTACCTATTATTAACATTTACGATTATTATTATTATTGTTTTTTATTTCTTGGCGTTGAGACGATGTCGCATCTTTCGATATATATCTCTGCGAGCTTATCATTTCTCATTACTCCCACATCGGTCGACATGTTGGATTTTCAACTCGAAGGTGAACCGAGAGACAAAACATTTCGTTTCGCACGTACACACATGAAAAAAAAAAAACGAGAATTCGCAAGATAAAGCAAAATCTATAATTAAGACAGGAAAGGAGAGGGGGGGAGGGATCAAATAAACTTTATTCGTGTACCCTTGTGAATCAATCGTGTGCTTTTTTCGTTATCAATCAATTGCTTGCTCTCTCCCTCCCTCTTTCGTCAATCGATGACCTCGTGAAAAAATTTCAATGGTGGCATGAATCTATTTTTTTTCCAACGCTTTTTTTTCGTCACGTACGCCATCCTCGATCGTTGCCACACACTGTGAGTTTCACTCTGTTTACCTTTTCCGCATATTTGACAAACGGTCTTCCATTCACAATCTCGTTATACACCCGGGACCACCATGATCGTAGTCTTATCCCTCCTTCTCCGTCTATTTCAGTTTTACATCTGGGACTGATTGATAGCAAGAGAGAATTGCGCAGTTATCCCAGTAATATTTATATGACGAGTGAGACGAAGAAGAAAAAGTTAAATACTCGTAAAAGGCAAATGTTGTACGATTTGTCGTTTATTATCGCGATAAGGAAAATCTCACTTATACCGGGTAATTGACAAATGACGTAGGTACGAAATTAAAACGTAAATTTTCATTTTTTTTTTTTTTATTAATTATAGAATGTCACACAAGAGGATTTTTTTATTCGGACTATTTCTATGATCGTTTAATACGTTTGATGGTTTTCTATATCCTTTTTTCTAAAGCCTTTTAAACTAGAGTGCCATGTCATAAATGGTATTCATCTCTGCTAGTATCATCATTTGTTATTATTTTCTTAAGATACTATTATCTTAAGAAAATAATAACAAATAATGATAATGGCATCTCTGCTAGTATGTTACGAGGTATTGTGAGATATATATGAGGAAAATATTGCTAAGATAGTACTCAAGAAAATAATGACAAGCCATTTAATCTCCGATTACTTATAAAAGACACAATTTTTGTACCCCAGTCGATAAATTCGCTCAGAGAATCGTGCAGTGCTTTCTGGGTACTCGGGGAGAGCTCTGTACCTTTTCGTATGGTACAACAGAGTATTATTTATCACAGGGTAATAATAGGTCAAGGGGTTAATAATAATAATAATAGGTTCATAGGAAAAGGGTAAAAGGGGCCTAGTTCATAGTTCAAGCATCAAAAAAGTTACATTTCGAGTTCAAACTATAAATATATTTCTTGCTTTTTCGATACACGTTTTTCTCGTTCATAAAAAGTCACACAAACTTTGTTCGAGGGTCGAAGGGGGTTAATTTGTCATTCTGTATAATTTTTTAGCATCACAGTCGCTGATGAATACTTTCATGAATTTAACACAATGACTGTATTCTGAAATCGTCAGTAATTGGAGATAGAAATATTTTGTACTCGTGCTCTGGCTAGACTTTGAGGTTATGTGAGACCGATTGAGTCAATCATACAAAATCGATAAAGAGCCAAGAGAAATGAGCAGACAGCACGAGACTTCGTGCAAGTTTATTTTACGTGACGGAAACCACGTAGCCCAATGTACCAGTAACCGAGGGCTCGCATGTGAATGGGGCCAAGGTCACCGAAGTACACTTTGATCACGTGGTTACGCCAGAAGGGACCTTGAATTGCAACAACGCCCTATATTTATTTATGGCGTTTTGCATTAACCTCGAGTTTAAAAAAACGAAACACAAATTCTACTTAACTTCCTTCTTTCTCTTACCATTCGACGGTCAATTTTTCTCGTCAAGCTTTTGTGTACTTGAATTAAAATCCACGAAAGTCCGCGATAAAACTCTCTGAATGACCTCAATTGTTTTCACGTGTCATTGCCACCGAACACAATGACATTGACATAAATGACACTTTGCTATCGACAGATTAAAAATCATTCGTACAAACGAAATAACAAAATGGAAGCTTTATCATTTATATCGTTCATCATATATACTGATGTTTGTTGTGATTATAGAGAGATATGCAATAATCCGCTTCAGATGTTGATTGAGAAAATGCAAATAACTGAAAAGAAGAATTATTTAATTCCACTCGTTTTAACAATTAACTTGTGTGAAAAGATCGAGGAATTCTTGTTAATGAATAATAATGCAGGTTGAGAGGAATAAACGTTTTTTTAGTTTGTTTTATTAACTCAAGTATAGTTAATTAATTCGGAGTAAAATCGATCTCGTATAAAAAAAAACAATTGTTTTGTTTATTTTCTCGAAACTTTTCCAAGATCTCCCTCGTTTCTGTAGAAAATTGAAAATAATGAATGCATGAAATAATTTTACTCGAAAATTATGACGAGACGAGGCAGCAAAAAAAAAGCTTAACATACTGGGGTCTCTGAGACCCCCCCCCCCCCCCCCCAAAAAAAAGTGCAGAATTGAGATTTTTCGCGTTTCGCTGCACTTTCTCTCTTTTTTAACCCTCCATAGTGACACTAATGGAGAATTTCACTGGGTCGATTCTACGCAGTCAGTTTCGAAAAAAAACATCGTCAGAAAACTATCCGTCCAATGTGGATCAAATAATTACGGAACATGCTTTGAACATTCTAGCATACGTACAAAAAGTTGATTTATAAGAAATCAAACGGTAATATGTTTAAAAAAAATCATAAAGTGCGTAATATACGCAAGAAAAACTTGTTCACTCAGAAAATCGATGGGTCGATTCTACCCAGTTTGACTATCGAGGGTTTAACCCGTATATCTCGAAGTTCCTTGATTCTATCGACTTTTTGAAAGTATCGATGTGGTCCTTGATCGATTCTTAATCGACGGGGTAAAACAAATCGAAATGCGTCAATTTTTGGCGTATAGTTACAGTGAATAATCGATCGACGAAACGAACGATAATGAATTACAAAATGGCGTTCCCGGGACCCCATTATGCGAAGCACGTATGCAAAAAATAAGTGTTTTAAGCTATGACCACTACAGGACGTAACTCACATACCATGGAAAGTATTTTTAAAGCCCATGAGCGTCGTAGCACTCAGCGTCGTAGTATCGTGAAACTCATATTTAATTATACAATAAATTTAGACCTCCAAAATAGCTTATGCATGGGGTGGCCCCTTTCGGAATTCTATATTATCACATTATCTATTTAGCATTTCGTGTGTGGTCGTTTATTCGATGAAATTTGAGATATTTTGACATTTGTGCTACAATTTAGTGCAGAATTAAGCTAAAAACCGGTTATCGTTATATATTTGTGTCAAGTCAATATAGAAAACACGCGAATAACATATTCGTGAAGAGATGGGTGACGGACATCGTAGATTATGCTAATAACAGAAGTGTCTTTGATTAATTTTTGTTCCGATTGATACGCGCCATATTTTCAGCCGAAAAACCGTTGTGGAATTTTATCGAATCGTTGAAATTTTTTGAGCGATGAATAAAAACAAGAAATTGGACGAATCATAACCAGAGATCGGCACTTGCAATTATCTTCAAATGACCTTCGTCGATTTTTCAACCTGTCAACCGTCATTATTATTATTATTATACGAATAATTATTTTGAAAAATTCCTCAACCCCTTCCACGGACTGTTGATCACAATTATCAAATAAATTATCATTATAAATGCCAATGTATCATTTCTATTATATTTGAAAAGTGGCGTTTCATTTTTAAACGTTTGCGCGAATATTTTATCTATTTCTATGTCTCGTACTCATCGTCAACCCTCGTTTGAAGTAAAATAGAAGAAAAAAAATAGATTGACGCGTGTACGTGGACTCGGTTCCTGAAAAATCAATAATGTGCTGGCGTTTTTTTTTTTCCACAATCGAGTTTGTGCGTCACGTGTACTCGACAAACTTCCTCGTAATGATTTCGCGTTAAGTTGTATATTTTATTTATTCATATGCTTTTATTATCTATTCCTCGTACTTTGCACAGGACATGAGCGAAAATAATCGACTATACAACGACGATCTTTACTGCAGCGTTACGCCCAGTATTTGCACTAAGCGCAGTCATATGTATATATATATGCTTCCTCTTGGACTGAACCGGATATAAGACGGCTGTCGCGAGCAATTGTCATTTTTATTACATTCACAATCTCCTTGTCACATACAGTTGACGAACACACCACAGCTCTATTTTTTTTTATTCTTCCATTTCCTTCGCGACGTTCTATCATCGATCGCCTTTCTGTTTCGCGTTGTCTGCCCAGAACGATACAAAAACAGAAAAGCTCAATGATAATCGAGAATACTCCGAGTATAAAGAGAAAGAACGAATGTTCAATATTATTCTTGGAACGATTATTCATTCTTGTATTTTGAAGAATCAAGAATGAAAAAAAAAAAACAATCTCGTTTAGTATTAATTTCTCTTCAATTTCAATCTTACACGTATTATTGAATTTACATTATGTTAAAAATTATTGATAATCTTTCCTTCCGTTCGAGGTAAAAGTTGTGCAATTAATAAAATTTATACTTATCGGAAATTGTTTATGTTTTAGGCAATGGTAGCTTGTTATCCCGGCCACGGTTCTCATTACGTTAAACACGTGGATAATCCAAATCGCGATGGACGATGCATCACGGCCATTTATTACCTCAACAAAGATTGGGACATCAAGGTACATCCTGAAGAAATTTTTCCATTCGTTAATCCCTTTTTTCCTTCTTCATCCTTATGGAGACTCGACCGTTTATTGTTTATGAGATTTTTTCCTTTACCGAATTATTATTAATTGCAAGTCTGAAAAATATTAGTTGCACATCGATCCTCAATAAAAAAATATTCAAAAATCCAACTTTCTCATAGATGATTGACGGTGTGTTTGAGACAAAAAAAAGGATCTCATACCGTCCATCGATCAAATCTCCAGAACAATTTTTCTGTTGTCACAATTTTCAAGCATGTTTGAGAAAATTTTCTGAATATCTTCTTGCTTATGTTGAAAATCTCTTTGCTTACTTTGAAAAATGATTTTTGATTACTTCGCACTCACGCAAGTTTCATTATGCTCTTAAAAGCTTCTGTTTACCATTTTTTTTGTCCCCTTCATGGTTTTTCTCAATTTAACGAGATATTCTTTGGGTTTATACCCTAAAATGCCGCCTACCATGATATATTTTCAAAAAAATGTCTTTATTTTCAAAGTGGGATCCGTTTTACTTATAATTTTTTCTTTTTTCCGTTTTTGCAGAAGAACGGTGGTCTGTTAAGGATATTTCCCGAGGGTTGGCGAGATCAAGTTGCCGATATAGAGCCATTGTTCGATCGAATCTTGTTCTTCTGGTCAGATCGGAGAAATCCCCACGAGGTTCAACCAGCTTATAAAACTAGATATGCCATAACATTGTGGTACTTTGATGCTGAGGAGAGGAGTCAAGCTTGCCGAAGATATCAGAGAGAAAGTAAGACGGCATTTGTAACGCCGAGGGCTTCGTCGGTATTTACGTAACGAAGCCTCCCATCGTCAATCCTTTTCTCTCTTTTTCTCTCTCACTCCCTCAAACCGGAAAAACTCCGTGATATCGTGGAATTTCCGTGTTCCAGGAGATGTTCATCCCGAGTCCTGAGCTTCAAATGCACGAACATAGAAGCGACATTGTAGATCCTTGCGTTTCGAGCTGTTAACGAAAACTATTACCGATAACTCTTTCCTCTTACGATCGACACAACTGTAAATATTAAATATTAAACACGCGTTGTGCACTGGTACATAAATGTAAAGTGTATTATTACCAATTAAGAGCGCATGGATAGCAAAAGGGACAAATCGATCGTGATCAGTGTCTCCCTGAGTTACTTATGTCATCAGCAATTTTTTTAAATCATGTTTTCATTTCTCGTTGATTCACAACCAACTGGACAAAAGACACAATGAGGCGTTGGAAAAAAAAGAAAAAAAAATATAATCCTTTTTCTATGCTTATTATCGTCCGGCAGTGCTCTACAATTTTATACCCCTGTGTACTTTTCGTTATCTCAAATTTGTCTCTTCATCTTTGGTGTGGAAAAAAAAAAAATGTAAAAGTAAACTATAGCATTTGGGAATTCGCGCAATGGCAATAGCGGCAATTGTAGATTTAACCAACAATTGAAGGAGATCTCTGTTTATTTTCCAGCATTTGATAAAACTGAATTTGTTCCTTTGGAATCTTTCTGTGATGTTATAACGATAAGCGCGCAATGAGCGTTTGCGAGCTGCGGCTATACATATATATATATATACATATGTATGTATGTATATGTATATATATATCTAAATCTCTATTGTTATATATATATAATTTCGCGAGAACTTTCAATTACCGATGCACGCGAGAACGTGGCCAATGTGCAGCCTCGAGCTGTAATTTAATTATAAAATACGAAAAATGTTTGTAATTTGATTGGGAGTGGCCACTAAATACGCGAGAGAGACAGAGAGTTAGAGAGAATAAAATATAACTTATGCTTCCAGTGCGGTTAATTGAGATCTTGCGAGGCCTCACGAGCCTGTACCTGTAACATTGTTATGTATATTTGTCAAAGAAAAAGAGCAGAGCAACGTTTTTTTTTTTTGTGTTGAATATCGTATGTATCTAATTTATATTGAAATTATAACGAGTATAGAACTGCACTGCCTGTGTCCTGTGTAAAACAAACAAAACAAAAATTTGACCCGATCCTCGATTAGTCAACGCGCTTACAGAGACTGGAAAAAAGTATTTAGATTTTTTTTTTTTTTTTTAAGAATGTAATAATAATTGTCGATATTACCAGCTTGTCAGTTGACTTGCATGGAGAATTCGACTCTCGAAAAAAGAAAAGAAAAAAAAAAACTGTTTGTTACATTATATCAACATGCCGTCGTAGCGCCTCTTGGACACAGTAGAGAGTTCATCGATATCCCAGTATCCTCGATGAGTGATTAACGTATTTTCAAATGCTCGATTTGAGTTATTACTTCCTAAGTTATGCGAGGGGTCAAGCCTTCCAAAAGTATTGTAAAAGTGAAATGAAAAAAAAAAAGATTTTATTACACGCGAACAATAAATATTGTACAAAGTCTGAAGATTTTTTTATTTTTCTTTTATTATTATTTTCTTTTCGTTGTTTCATTGTTTTTTCTTGATTTAGTTTGTTGTTTGTTACATTATATCAACATGACGTCGTAGCGGTATCTCTTGGACACAGTAGAGAGTTCATCGATATCCCAGTATCCTCGATGAGTGATTAACGTATTTTCAAATGCTCCATTTGAGTTATTATTTCCTAAGTTATGCGAGGGGTCAAACCTTCCAAAAGTATTGTAAAAGTGAAATTAAAAAAAAAAAATTTTATTACACGCGAACAATAAATATTGTACAGAGTCTGAAGATTTGTTTATTTTTCTTTTATTATTATTATTTTTTCATTGTTTCATCGTTTTTTCTTGATGTAGAGCGGCAGGAGAAATCTTCAAATATTGTCCGGTTCGTTGGGAATAGCAGAATCCTCAATGGCGTCAGTCGCTGGTACGTAAACTTTGAAGGAAAAATCGTTTTTGGCAAAAGTTCCGGGATTCATTACTTGACAGTCCTCGTAACTTGTCGTGTAAGATTGAAACTGATCGGCAGCTACGACGAGATCAGGCGTTGGAAATAATTGCAACGCGTGATCGTGTTTCCAGTAAATTGGAATTACTGGCAAACTCATTGGGGTCAGGTGCGATTGGCAAATTATTGACTTGGCATACTGAAAATGAAAACGAAAAAAAATCGTAAATTCAAACTTTTGACACAAACAATTCGGAGATATTAATTTTTTTTTCTCTCCTTCAATCAAAATGATACTAACGTGATCGTAAATTTGACCTTCTCTCGGAAATCTCAGAGCATTTCTGCAAAGTTTTGTCAGCATATCCTCCCGGAATACGACAATTTCTTTCGTGCAATACTGTATTCTGCATGGATTTGTCGCTAAAATAGTTTCGGGTATGCGTCTTGTAAAATCCTCGAGGAGGCTCTTCGGTAACGATCCTCTTGGCAAAATTTTTGACGATCCAAGATCATGCGGTCCTGGCACCAGTACAAATTTCGAATTTTTCCTTATATCCGGAAATCGCTGAATAATATCAGCGAGTTTCGTGAATCCTTCCTTCATCCTCGGGGCGCTCGTTGTATTTGGTGGAAAGCTAAGAAAATGGCCGCAAAGTACAAACGCTACGGGTGGATATTCATTGAAACCCTCGAGCATAGCTTGAAATTTTTCGAGTACGCGACTATTGTCGACCCAAAAATCCGAAACAAACACGATCATTGTTTCCGTTCTAGTTTCCTCGTGATTTCGTAATTTTTCCGAATTTTTCAACAATGTTGGATGTTTACCACCAAATGTGTTCTCATCGCCAAACGGAGCACGCGAGTTTTCCGAAGGCTCAGCAGGTGGAAAACCTATGTCTCTTACATTTAAAATTCCATCATCGTAATAACCATTGGCTATTACTATGCAGCCTTCTGTTATCAGACCTGCCTGAAAATTGTATTTCATCGTTCAGGAAAATACGCACATTTCATCATATTCAATTTTGGCTTAAGAAAGTAAACAAAAAAAAAACAGTTACAATTGCGTCCCTGTAGTAAATAATTGAATGAATTGTAAAATAATCAATAGGTATAAAAAGGATATTGCTTTTTTCAAATCAATTTTTAACGATCCTCCCATATCCTCCAAGTAAAATTGTCCCTCGGTTAGCTGAGAGAGTAACCCCATGACATAAACATTGCCTGTTTTTGACTCGCTCAGCAAGTATTCAATAGGGGTCAATTCCCATCTCTCAGAATTGACCTCGCCAAATTTCAATGGTGTAAACATTTCTTGCCTTCGAGTTCTGTGCCATAGTAACTCTAGTCTGTCCCTAAATATGGATGATTTATGCACAGCCTCCGTATACAAATCCGGTTTCACTTTATTTATGACAAATTTTTTTTTTCCACTGTCGTAAGTGACTTTGGGTATTTCAAAGGCATTAATTACATTGAAAATAGTTTCAGTATCGTGCAATGTTGTTTCTGGCCTGTGACATTCGGTTATGGCTTTTTCGATGCTTTCCAAGGTCACGTGAGGACTTTCGAGATTTTGTTGAAAAACATGATCCATTATACGAGTAAGCCATGATTCTCGATCTTCCGGCTCGATCCTTTGCAAAAATCTGTGAATGCTAATGCTCAGAGTCCTGCCAGAACAGTATGAGAATATTTATGTAAAGTTTTCGATTTAAAAAATTCGATAAATAACAAATACAGAGAATATTGCAAATTATTTCTACTTACTTCGTGACTATGAGACCGTACAGTGAGAATGTACGTTGTATATTTGTTAATGATTTTTCATCTACCATTTTTATTATTTTTTAAATTCCCATTTTTAGGTTAAATGTTCGATAAAAGCCCGCCAAAATTTCACTTTCTCGTTAGTAATTATGCAATGAGTAATAATGAGTGTTTATGAGCGAGATTGAGATGACAGGCTTTGGAAATTCATTATAATTCTTCAATTCCACCCAAAATTAGACATTACGATTATATTTTCGAGAAATAAACAAAGCGCGGGAGCACCTGCGACTTAACTGCGAGAGCATTTAAGTTTGAAGATATCAATATCACATATCAGCAACGAAGTTACCAGAAATGTTGGGGTCCTCTGACAAGCTTTCACCCCAACGGTAAGATGTCGCTAGCGTCTAGTTTACACGTGCGCGCTCACGTGCAGAACTACCCACGTGAGCGGCTGTATACTGCGTTGGCGCCACCTACTGAGTCGGGGTGATGATGCTATTTCACTCGCACTCGCAGCTGGGGGTGATGGGTGCGCTCTCTCGCACAGGAGCAATACGCTGATACCGACGAAGATAGAGCTATTAATTGCAAATTTAAATTATTTCCTTATATTTACGCAAACTAAGAAGAGAACTTTACCGGTGTCACGTTAATGGCGTGAAAAGCCTTTGAAATTTATTGACGAACTTTAAAATTTCTGCATCTGGAAAAATAAACTTTGGCACCTCTAGACCTCTATTTTCGTTGTTATTACCAATGGATTCAGAATACTACGACCATTGTCTACACAGGCCGGTGAGTCGAGGATCGGTCAGCTGACGTCTGACACATTCCTTTGTCAAAACAGTGAAATAAAATGTATACAAAACGTTGATAAATTCCGTCTCAACTCTTGCGACATTGAGGGTATGATTCGTCAGCTAAAAAAAAAGAGAAAGGAAAGGAAAACAAACACAACATCCGCGTAACAGAGAGTACGTGATTGTGATTATTGCAGGCGTTGGTGGTGCCGGTGGTGGCGCGACTGTCGGATTTACGCTTTGACGTTCTCATCTCTATACTGGCGGGGAGTGGGGGGCTACAGCCCGCATCTCGCATTTTGCTCACGTCCTGTTTAGTTCCGTTTCACTCGGCATCGGCGCGACTTCGCGCAACGCAAAATAAAAATGGAAAAAATTGCACGAGCAAGTTTGCTCGAATTAGCGAGTCTTGTATTGTTTTTTAGCTTTATCGTAAAAGCGACACCAGTTAGCATTCCATTAGGAAGTGTCTCCGATCTTCTAATCCAAAGTGCACTCGATTCATTGAACAATCATTCACCAACTCATCATACGTACAAGAGCGGCAACTTGATCAGTGCACAGAAATTGGTAATGTTATGTATACTGAACAAATCCCACTTCATTATAATCCTTTCTAGCAATTGCGTTTGTTGAAGATGTTAACGATATTCTTCCTTCTTTCGTCTTACTCCTGCTCACTTTACCTTCTACTATGATTATAATTACATACGTATATATATATAGGCTGTAATTACGATTTCTTCGTCACTTATATACATATATATAGCTATGCTCATACAACAGAGAATCATGTAGCATGCGGTCATCGCAAAATAATTTTTTACGACGCACTTGGCAATTGTATCTCGTATGCTATATATATATACGTAATTTTATCACATATTAGCGCTCATTATCAGCTCGAGAGAAAAAAACAATATTGTCAATCTGTGCCATTGCCAGATATATCATTCGGTTTCATCTCGTTGCAAGCATGAAATAGAGTCAAGTAGAACTTTATAGTAAAAAAAAAAAAAAAAAGCAAAGGGGATTTATGAATAAAACGCGGTGAAAATGATAAATCATTTTTGCGATAAAAAATGCTCCAGGGGTTATCGCGTTTCTCGATGTATGGAAATTGGGGCATTATAGAGGGCGTTGAGCTTTTTTTTTGCCCGATTGTTGCACCACATCCGGTTTCGAGTTGCCTCTCAATTATTTAAAAACTTTTCGATGTAAATTATCATTATTATTTCTGAATGAATCGTAATAAAGAAAATGAATAAATATAATGGAAAATAAAGATTTATTCAATCAATGCTTTAACACAAATTTTGTTAAAATGTAAATACCAAACTCGAATTCACGTCTTGCAGCTGATAATTCGATAGATATATATATATATACATATATATAGAACGTATAAGAATCACGATCTATTTTCGCGTTACATTGATTCAGACCAACAGGTGTCAGCTGTGTCTATTTGAATCATCCCTATAAAGTACAATAATCGATTTCGATTCAGTTATCGGAAATGTAAAATAATTACCGTTTGGAAATTGTTTCGAAAATTGCAAACTATTTTTCTTGCACCTGTGCTGGTTTCACGCCGAATTAAACCGTTTAAAAAATATCTTAAAATAATTTGAGTCGTATAAAAAGAAAATTCTTCATCGAGATAAAATAATATCGAGATTTCATATCGAGATAAAAAAACATTAAATTTCTTCTCCTCGATAAAAAAAAAAAAGAAATACAAAATTTTGCGATTATCGGTGCGCCATGAAATTTCGTGGTCGGAACAAAGATCGATTAAAATATCGAGATATGCAACGATGCATTCGATAAAATTATGAAAATATCGAATCGCAGATGAGTGTTTGACCAGCGAAAATACGAGAAAGGAATTATCTCGTGCAGTCTAGACGCAATAATTCACTAAAGGTAGAAAATTTCGGTAATTGTAGCGTGGCGAGAAATCGTAAGCGACCATAACTTACAGGTGTCGCGACAAAGACGGACTGCATCAGCACCCATAAACATGCGAGCACTCTTCCTTTCGCAAGAGTAATAAATAAATAAATAAATTTCTGGCATAAATT
Organism: Dyspetes luteomarginatus; assembly: GCA_963669185.1. Lineage (NCBI taxonomy): Eukaryota > Metazoa > Arthropoda > Insecta > Hymenoptera > Ichneumonidae > Dyspetes > Dyspetes luteomarginatus. The sequence goes on from OY769904.1 coordinate 29,884,786, forward strand.
TCTGACAACATAAAAAAAAAATTTTGTACATTGTCTAAATGTCCAAATAATCGAGAATTTGGAGAAGAATATTCGCGTTCTGAGTAAATACACGAGATGAACGCGAAAAAAAAATGCTTTAATCAAATATAATTGTAGAAAAAACAAAAAAAAAACAGTTATTGCCAAATATGAAGACTAAAAAAATAAATAAAAAATCTGCTCGCATTAAAAATTATGAAAACAGACGAGAAGCCAATTTTTTACAACATTTACCATCAGCTGGTAATTAAAAAAAAAAATGTATTTTTCTAGCTGGAACCCCCTTACGTAATCTACAGACTGGCGATGAATTTAGAGCCAAATTGCAAGGAAGATTCTCCCTGTCCACGAGAGGCTTGTGCAATTGATTTGCGTCAGCATGAGCTTGGTGCAATTGACTTACAGAGAAATTCGATCCAATGCATGTATCTTTATCCACAATCATCGCAAATTGATGTACAGCAACAGCAATCTCAGAATGGAATTCAGGAAATGGTCAATACTCAAGAACAAGAAACAATTGAAAGTTTTGACAAACGTACGAGCAACGAGAGCGTTCAATTGGATCACGAAGTTCAAACAGTTACAGATGGCAATGATCGACCTTTCATAGCTGTACGTGCGATAGATCGAAATTATTGCGCTGGTTGTCCTTATGAATTAAATCCAACATTGTCAGGACTGGCCGCATTTGGCGAACAAGTTGTACAGTCAATGGACGATACAGGACGCAGTGAATTCAAGCACAAAGTAATCAGCATCGTTCGAGTAACTCGCGCTGTTCCACCAGGCTCGAATGTTATTATTTATGAGCTTCTTCTTGAAATTGGTGAAACGACTTGTCGCAGAATTAGCATTTCTGAGAGGGCAGATTGTTCTTTGCTCTCTACTGTCCCCATACAACTTTGTCTGGTCACATTTGAGCAACGACCCTGGCAACGTGATAGCCAAAAAATTGTACGAAATAATTGCACCGATTTGCCAAATACTTACAACGAGTTGAATGGAAATTTTGGCGAGCCTGCAGTAACAAGCGAGTCATTAATTGTTTCTGCAATATCTCGAGATGTTTCTCATGCTGATTCAAGAATTGACAATTATGAGCAAATTGCTAATGAAGAAAAATTAGCCACTTCTTATGGAACTTCGATCGATGAATTCTTCGAAAGCGCGAAACCTACCGCGACTCCAAGATCGGTTGATGAACAAACAAATATTCCCGTTACAGAGAAATCGGTGAAAATTGTGATCGAGAGAGATGAGGAGAAACGAGAGAAAGAAGGATTTAAAGATAAACTCAAAGAGTTTGATGCTTTTTTGAAAGATTTTGATGTACCGATAAAAAATCGCGATCCTGAGCCAATTGATCGTAGAATTCCTGTTACTGAGCAAATGATACATCCTGAGATTGTCGCGAGAGAGAAAATTGAGAAAAATAATAATATATCAACGCAGAATTACGAGGAAGAGTCAGAAAGACAAACGAGAGAGAGACGATCAATTTTTGATACTACAGAGGATGAGCAAAGTCTGGTGAGAAAATTGGCTCAAAAGGCTGTTGATGAATTGGACGAAATTGACATTGATGATCAGAAGAGAGTACTTTTGGCTGTTATCGATTCGAAAAAACAGCTGGGTAATGGTACCATTTATTATATAACGATGAAAGTTGCTGCCAGCAATTGCGAGGAGGGAGAAAAAAATCTTGACGATTGTCTTGATGATATACGAGAACCAGCTAAAATTTGCAAAGCTCAAATTCAAACGAGCAACGAGAGAACTCTCGAGACTGCTAAAGTATTGCAATCTCAATGTTTCGAAGAATTGAAGCGAGGAGAGATGAGATTTCAAAGACAAGTTGCTGGTGGAACTACTCAAAGACGTGTCGATGATCCAGAAATTAAAGATTATGTGGAAAAGGGTCTGCGGAAATATTCCGAAACTTCCGGTTTAACAAATGAGCCATTTTTGGTAGAAATTGTCGAAGCTACGAGTCAAGTTGTATCGGGAATGTTGCACAAGATAACGGTACGATTTGGCGAGAGTACTTGTCCAATAGGCCAAAAGGAAAAAAAATGCGAATTAAAGGGCGAAAGTCAAGTTGACGATTATCTGATAACCGTTTGGTCTCAGCCATGGATCGATCATGGCAATCCGGATATTAAGGTTGAATTGGTGACAGAGAAAAATGTAAGGAGAGTAAGAAGAGCAAATCAGGTAATTCCTGGTGGTTCTTGGACATCAAATCACGATGATCCAGAAATTAGAGCTTACGCGGAAAAAGGTGTTCAAAAATTTTCTGAAACTTCCGGTTTAACGAATGAGCCATTTTTGGTAGAAATTGTCGAAGCAACTAGTCAAGTTGTATCGGGAATGTTGCACAAGATAAAAGTACGATTGGGTGAGAGCACTTGTCCAAAAGGCCAAAAGGAAAATTGTCGCTTGAAAGACGAAAATAAAGTCGATGATTATTTGATAACCGTTTGGTCTCAGCCATGGATCGATCATGGCAATCCAGATATTAAGGTTGAATTGGTGAAGGATAAAAATTTGAATAGATCACGAAGATCAAGTCCTCGCGTTGGTGGTCCTACGCCAAAAAGTCCCAATGATCCAGAAATTAGAGGCTATGCGGAAAAGGGTCTGCAAAAATTTTCTGAAACTTCCGGTTTAACGAATGAGCCATTTTTGGTAGAAATTGTCGAAGCAAGTAGTCAAGTTGTATCGGGAATGTTGCACAAGATAAAAGTACGATTGGGTGAGAGCACTTGTCCAAAAGGCCAAAAGGAAAATTGTCGCTTGAAAGACGAAAATAAAGTCGATGATTATTTGATAACCGTTTGGTCTCAGCCATGGATCGATCATGGCAATCCAGATATTAAGGTTGAATTGGTGAAGGATAAAAATTTGAATAGATCACGAAGATCAAGTCCTCTCGTTGGTGGTTCTACGCCACAAAGTCCCAATGATCCAGAAATTAGAGGCTATGCGGAAAAGGGTCTGCAAAAATTTTCCGAAACTTCCGGTTTAACGAATGAGCCATTTTTGGTAGAAATTGTCGAAGCAAGTAGTCAAGTTGTATCGGGAATGTTGTACAAGATAAAAGTACGATTGGGTGAGAGCACTTGTTCAAAAGGTCAGAAGGAAAATTGCCAATTGAAGGGCGATGAGAGTCAAGCTGAGGATTATTTAATAACCGTTTGGTCTCAGCCATGGATCGATCACGGAAATCCAGACATAAAGGTCGAAGCAATCTCCAATAACGATAAAGTCTCAAAAAGATCACTTCGAGGTGCAAATTACAGTCAAAAGATGCTGAAACTCCATAAAAGTATCGAAGATGAAAAAGCGTTTGAAAAATTCATTAAAGATCACGAAAAATTTTACGAGACAACGAACGAGAAACAATTGCGTTTTAAGATTTTCCAGGAAAATCTCAACAGGATTGAGGAACTTAGAAAGAACGAGCAAGGAACCGCCGAGTATGGAGCCTCAATTTTTGCCGATCTGAGCCCTGATGAATTTCGCTCGAGATATATGGGTTTCAAGCCAAAATTGAAATCGGAGAACGAGATACCATTTCCAATGGCAAATATACCAAACATCGAGCTACCGGATGAATTCGACTGGCGTACCAAAAACGTTATAACAGAAGTGAAGAATCAAGGATCTTGTGGTTCTTGTTGGGCTTTCTCGGTAACCGGAAATGTCGAGGCTCTTAATGCGATAAAACATGGAAAATTATTGTCATTGTCGGAGCAAGAACTCGTCGATTGTGATAAATTGGATGAGGGATGCGAGGGTGGATTGCCTGACAATGCTTACAGGGCTCTTGAGAGTCTCGGTGGTTTGGAACTCGAGAGCGATTATCCTTATGACGCTGCTGACGAAAAATGCCATTTTGATAAAACCAAAGCAAGAGTCAGAGTTGTTTCGGGCTTGAACATCACCTCGAACGAGACTCAAATGGCACAATGGCTTACTCAAAATGGCCCTATAACGATCGGCATTAATGCAAATGCTATGCAATTTTACATGGGTGGAGTTTCTCATCCTTTCAAATTTCTCTGCAATGGCGACAATCTTGATCATGGAGTTCTCATTGTTGGATATGGAATACACAGTAAGTATCAATTTATTAATATATTGATTTTTCATTTTATGGAGAGTTTGCTTAACACGTTAAGCGAGGCGTCGGTCCATGAGGATTGACGATCGCCTGAATGGAAAGGAGAGCAAAATCGACTCAACGCGGTAAAAAATATATTAAAAAATTTCTTTAATTTCAGCTTATCCGATATTCAAGAAGACGATGCCCTATTGGATAATAAAAAACAGTTGGGGTCCGAGATGGGGGGAACAAGGATACTACAGAGTTTATCGGGGTGATGGAACTTGCGGACTCAATAGAATGGCCTCCAGCGCTGTTATCGATTGAGATCGTTAATTCCCCATGATTTCTTTCATTACCCCAATTAACACGAGATTTTTTTTTTTTTTTAATTATTGTAACCAACTACATATCAAAGGATTCTATTTGCGTATGGGGCATTCTTTGTCAAATTATATTTATTTTTTATTTTTTATTATCAAATAATACGTGAGAATTTTATTCTTTTTCTTATGGCCATAGGAATTAAATGGGAAAAAACATGACTTGGATGATGACAAAAGTAGTAATAGTCGTGTTTACACGCGATTAATGTTTCGCAGCAGCTAAAATATTAATAATCGAAAATTTTAATTTCTCGCTGATTAATTATAAATGTCATGGATTAAAAAAATTATTCAGCTCTCTAATGTTTGTGCTTGACGCGGTACTTTAACCATTTTTTCTCGAGATATAAGCGCATTCGTAGACATAATAATAATAATGGTATACATTTTTTCATACCAATAATTTAAAAAGCAGGATTTTTATATATTCACGCGCTCATGTGATGAACGTTTTTTTTTTCTTTCTTTTTAAGCTTGCGTAAAAACAATCCGAAACGATGCATATTTATATTGTCGATCATAGAAGAGATACTGAGGCAAATTGGTCGTGTCGATTTTTCGTGGAATTTTTGCTCACTGATTGGTGAACAAAAAAAATCTCAAACGTTCTTTTATCAGGAATTTACAACGATAGGAAATAGCACTAGGGCTCGATAAATAGCTAAGCTCGATACTGATAATTCTGCACATGTGCCACAAAAAATATAAAATTATTCCAACGATCATATTATTAACTCGATTTATCGATTATCTGTGTGGGCGTTTCTTCAGTTTAGTTCAACGGGTGTAACTTATACGAGCATATAGAGTCAAGAGAAATAATTTTATTATTACGTATTTTATAGAGCGATCGGCAACTGCCGACAGTCCAATATAAATATGATCCACGCGACCCGACTGGCTTTGTTCACTATCGAAAATTGTGATATTTTGCAAATTAATAAAGATGAACACACATTGCTAATATAAATGGCGATTCTTCTGGCCATTTTTTTTTTCTTTTATCCTGGCCCCCTTGAAACTACTCAATTTACTTAGTACTTGCAGGATAATTTTTTATATTTTGCTATCGTGGAATTTTTAGATCGCCTTGTAATCGTCAAGAGATCATTATAATTTGAGAAGAAATCAGACATGTTGCGACCGAAATATTGTAAACGGCAAACCAAAGCATTTATTGAACTGGTAGAAATATCGTCGAAGTAGTAAAAGAGAAAAAAGATATCGAGAGGTATACAACGATGGTTCTTTATCCCACCCACGAATATGCTGAGGTCCTACATTGAGGTTGAAACTATAAAGGAGCCGAGACAGCGGCCCGTTCAGCGAAATTTTTTCACGGTCGAACCTGATTGCACACAACGAAAAATACTTATCGATGATTGATGGCAAATGGGTGCACTCTGCGGCAACGGAACGCAATGCACGACATCGGACCCACTTTTGAGATCAAAGATGAAAAATATGAATGAAACGAAATATAAATGAAAAATAATTTCAAGACTATATAAAGTTGACCGGCCGCTTTAACTATTTAACTATTTAATTAATTAATTAATTATTTAAAAGAAAAAAGTTAAATAGTCAAAGTGGCCGGTCAACTTTACATGTCTATTTATTGAGAGCTTGTGAAGAATCTCGTCTAGATTGGGTCAACCAACATAATCTGAGAAATTGTCCCTTTCAAATGACCTGCAACCGGAAACTACCTCTGTTTTTAATATTTTTGTACACGCAAATAAATAAATGCTCATAGTTGATATCCCTTGAATATGGAAAAATTTATTAGACATCGTACGTTACAGCTGAATCGGAAATGAAGAAGAATTTGTATCATATCTCGGCCATTTTGCTAATTTGTTGCTACGTGAGATAATTTTCAATATTTGTTTTATGGTAAAATTGTTACATTGTACAGAATTCCTGAAAATCAGCGCCTCTCGATGCTCCCCCACCCCCGTTGATGGCTATGTTGAATTTTTTCCCTCAGGAATGGCAAGGAAAAAAGTAGTTTTCTTCTTCATTGCTGCAAATCTCATTTCCGCCCATTGTCGGAAACTCAGAGCGACTAGTGCGCCACCTATGCACAGCTTGATGTCTACATCCGCAGAAATCGACCCAATCGCAGAAGAGAAAGAAGAAAATGCAAGTTAAGTCAACAAATTGTCCCACACAATTAAAAAAAAAAACTACGACGATGATCCTGCCCTTTAAATGACCGTCAAACGGCCAATTTTCACCCTTATTTTTGTACCACGAAAAGAAATAAATATTTATTGAAAAAAAAATATCCATGGAATCGCTGGAAAAAATTTATTAGACAATTCATCACAAGTTATAATTAAAACGGAGACTAAACAAGAATGTGTCATATATATCATGGCCATGGCCCGAGATAATCCTCGAGTTGCCTCTTCGTCCTCCGTGAACGCTCCTCGAGAAACTTTCTCGACGAATACCCGAAAGCTTTTTTTTTTGTTTTTTTGATTTTTTTTTAATAATAATATTACTCTATGATTGATTTCCGTGGAATAGCAACTGGAATTGAAAAAAAAAGATGGTGGAGGGGTGTAAAACGGATCAACATCAGTTTTGTCCTTCGCGAAACGAAGCGAAACGAAGCTGAGCGAATTTGTCTAATCCTCGAAATAGCGTCAAAGTGCCTCAAACGTAATGGAATTCTCGCGTGCAGCACGTGAACGGTCTTATAATAAAAAATAAAATAAAAAAAGATCGTCACTGGAGCAGCAAAAATGTTACGAAACGTTCCCGCATACGAAATTTCGGGACCCTAAACGCGCATTATACGAGCCTCGTCGTTGACGATTAAATATACATTTTTTTGTTTCTCTGTTTTTTTTTCTTTCTTTCTTGTCTTGATGATGTTTTTACGATTGATCATCGTATCTACGCATCCGTTGTAACGATGACGATTATTTTGTACGATTTTGCCCGGGTCAATGGACCTTAAACGTAAAATGTTCAAAGACGTAATATAATTTTTGTTTGTTTTTTTTTCTTCTCTTTACCGGGTCAATCGCTTTGCGCTCTGTTATCTACGTCTATTTGGGTTAGTAGTAATTGTAAGATCCCCATTGATTGTATGGGCCGTAAGCTTGAGGTCCACCTTGACTGTATTGCCAATTTTGATAATTTGCATAATTTGGATCCGAGGGTGGTGGATACTGCTGATATCCCTGCTGATATCCACCCTGACTTCCGTACTGTCCACCCTGGAATTGTTGCTGAGACTGATAAGGTCCACTTGGTCCACTGCTGTACTGATAAGACGATTGTGCTCCGGCTGTTGGCGGTGGTGGAACGCTCGACTGTTCTCCCGTCTTCGGTTTTTTCGGTGGCGATGAATCCCTTTGACATAAGAATAATAATGAAAATTATAAAATCTGTAATAATAATAAATATATATAATAAATTATGAAATAATAATAAGAGAAAATATTGCCTAATATGAAATTTATAAATATTACAATACTCACACTTTACTCTCGTCGCTCTTCGTTTTCTTGCGTTCTTTGGCCTGTTTTATGCACTTTTGGAACTGATCATGCGCCTTCAAAACTTGTTGTATGTCGAGACTAAAATCTTCGAGAAATTCAACTTTACGCTGAGCAAACAAGACTCTCTGCTCAAGGTCAGCATGTTCACGCTCGATAAACATATCCATGTACTCGACAACCTCTTGCGTGTCAACGGGATTCCTCTGAAGACCGAGATCTATGAGTTGAAGATAAAGCCGCGGATTGTCTTTGTCTTTATCGGCAGCCTGTAAATTTTAGAGATCAAAAAAAGATATTAATAAGATTTGGTCGAATCCGGTGATTTGGGGAAAAAAAAAAAAAACAAAATCTACATTCAACGCACCTTGAGCAAAACTTTAACGGCCTTGTCAATGTCGTTCTTGAATTTGCACAAAAATCGCGCATACTTGACTGCAATATTGTTGGCTATAGTACGATTTTTACTATTGCCAATGTAACTCTCGTACAACGCGCAACTTTTCTCGAGATCGCTACGTCGACGCTCGAGATTAATTCGTCGATAAGCAACTTGAAGCATATTCGGCATAGCCGTGTCAATTTTTTCGAGTATCGAGGCAGCTTTGTCGAAATTGCCCTGACCCTCCTCAAAAGTTGCCCATTGAAGATGCAAATTTGGCTTTTTTGGATGATGAACCGTGCACGCGCGCGAATAAACGTCTCGTATTTTTTCTGAATTGTCGCCTTTGAGCGACTCGAGATAACGCACAAACTGTAAGTGAAAAAATTAATAATCGTGACATTAGTACGATACTCATGAATTTGTGTTAAATTTTTCGAGAAAATGAAATAAAAAATTGCTCACCCTCAACCAAAATTCATCGTAGAGTGCACATGCTATCAAACACCTCTCGAACAATATTATTATACGATCCTGATCCTTCTGTTCGATCTCATAGTCCAAGTACTCTTTCCAATTCTTTAATTGGCATCTCTCCAAAGGTTTTACGTGGAAATAAGGTCTTTTGATCTGAAAATTTCATCAATTAATCGTCTTGTAATGTCCGTAAGACGAATTATCACTAATTTGACATTTTACAGTAGGATGAGTGCACCAGTAAATGGACAGACCCCAGTGAATGAACACCCGTATTAAAATCACTATATAGATATACTTCGCGAGAAGTATTTATTCACTGGGGTTTGTCGATTTACTGGTGCACTCGTATATTTCTTAATTTTTACATAATTTCTAATTTTCCAATGATAAACATTCAACAAATTGAAACGATATTTAAAAATTATGAAATAAAAAAAAAAACAACAACTAGTGATAAAAATTTTGTTGTGATTGAAACTGATTATTATCCTGATAATTAGTTGATTATTTAAATATTTTTATTTCATCGAAATACATTAAAAGTTTAAACGTTTCGATGTATTTAAAAAAAAAAAAAAATTCAAAGTTTTCTTACACCTTCCTCGTACGACCATCTCGCAGCCACAGCATTAACATTCGCCTTGTGCATTTTTCTCCTGCTACTGATGATTTTTTCTCTCAGAGCTCTAGTTTCCTCGTCGGTCGGTGGGACTTCATGGGGCGGTGGTTCCTCACCAGGTGGTGCATCGTCAGCCGCAACAGACGAGGCGACATCCTCCGATTTCAAAAGTGCTTTGACCTCAGCCCGAAGTGCAAGAAAATCATCAACACTGAGAATACGATTGGGCAAATTCGACGATACGAATTCTTGAAAAGTCTCAAAGTGCGTGATGTATCCAAGTGTCGGTGTTGAGAGTAGACGATCATAGAGAGAGGTAACGCGACTCAAACGTTTACCCTCGAGTTCCCACTTTATGTAACTCTCCCAGAGTCGATCGGATCTTTTAAAATAAAATTACCAAAATAATTTCTCCCTCATATTTCCTATTTCCATAATAAATTTAATCATCGTTACTTTGCCAAAGATTTTTTTTTTTACTCATGAGACAAAATATGAAAATAATTTTTCTAATTATAAGAAACATTTTTTTTTCTTTTTTTTTTTTTAAATCAATAAATACCTAAATTCGAGACCACAAGCTTGTATAGCTCTCTCGTACTGTTCCCGCAGTTTGTTTTCTTCCTTCTCATAGACGGTCTTACAGTGATTGATGTAATGAAGCCACAAGTCGACACTGAGCGAAATAGCTTTCAAACCTTGGTCGAACACCTGTGATTAACCATCATCTTACGGTTTAGAACGGCTTGTAACGGATTTTGGCCAATTGGCGGGTTAATTCTTTTTTTTGCTTTTTTTTTTAAATTGTAAACCTAAGATTCTTATCATTGCGTTAATCATTTGTACTTTTTTTGTTTTGTTTTGTTTCATTTCATATTAACGTATACTCACAATAACGTGCGCGTACTGTAAATAAATAGATAATAATTAACACAGAGATTGCAGAGCATTGTGCATTCACCTTATAAATTCAGGGAGTGTTCCGATCTCGGGTGCCTCATGTATTTTCTTCCGCCAATATTCTCTTGCTTGCCCCCTCACTGGCACGTGTGATCGCGTTCAACACGAGTCTCTCTTTCAAGTCTCTGGACTTTGACTCAAAGATACCCCTGAATCGCTCTCTTTCTCTCTTTCTTTCTTTCTTTCTTTCTTTCTTTCTTTCTTTCTTTCTTTCTTTCTTTCTTTCTTTCTCTCTCTCTCGCTATCTCTCTTACTTACTTACTCACTTACTAACTAACTTACTTACTTACATTAGAAGATAAAGTAACGCAATCTTATGCTTAAAATTTACAATACTTGATCGATAAATGGTAAGCTATGTGTACAAATGCTTACATGTATATATAACAAACAGACACATAATTTCAAAAAATTCTCACCAAAGTTGCTTTTTTGGGAGATTTTTTTTTTTACGACACAACAAGAGTATTGTTGTCTCGTTTAGTTGACTGGTATTTGACTTACGTATTTGTATGCTCATATTGGTAATCGATATATATGCGGTATTTTAATACGTAATAATTGCATTTTTGTTTTTTTGTTTTTTTTTTTTTTATGTTTTGTTCACGTGTATATCTCATTTAGTTGAATAATTAAGTAAGTAGCTAATCGGTAATCGAAGATAGTTGTATAGGTGCCACAAGACGTGCTAGGCTGTTGGAAGGGAAAACCATATTTACGTGCGTGCACACTGCCCACGCGTCTTCCTAACTCGAGCTAATTTTTCATTAGATTGCGTTAATTGTATATATATATATATATATACACATACATATACATATATATATATATAATTATAGTTATATATTTTTTAAATAATATTTTCGTATGTAATGATAAATAAAGCCTTAAGCCTAACGTTAATTATGGATTTTTTTTGACTCACCGTCTGTACGTTCTCCGGATTGCCTTTCTTCTTCTCGTAATCGGCAAATTTCCTCCAGTAACCGTAACAGTAGGGATACCGCTCGAGAAATTTGTTGTAAGCTTCTCGCGCTGCCTCAGGATCGTTCTGGCAAAAGCAAAAAAAATCATGAAAAATATTCAAATTTTATTATATTGATTTTTTTTTTTTTTTTTTATTAAAATTTAAGTCAACACCCGGATACCCGGGTGACGACTTGAGCACGCGGTACCCGTTTTGGGGCGTTCCGGGTTTTGACATAACTCTAATCTTGTATGGTGATAACAAATTGTACCAATCACTGATTTAATCGAATCGGAATTGAAAAATAATAAGAATGATAATAAATGAAAAATTTATAAATTACCTCTTGGTCCACGTATTGCAGGAGATAAGTCCATCCAGTAAAATCGGAAGGATCCTCGTTAACAGCTTTCCAGTATTTTTCCAATTCCGGCAGTGTTTTCTTTTTCGGCGAGGCAGGTCTCACCTCTTCCTTTTCATCAGTCTCAGATTCGATAGCAATGGCCGCTTTTTTTGCAGGTGTTTCCTCATTCGTTTCTGAGGTCGGTGAGCTCGGATCGTACTCACCCTCCGCATTCAATTTTCTCTTAACTATTATATAACAAAACACAAAATTTGATCATCATTGTAGGTTTTTTTTTTAAATTTATTTTCAAAGATTTTTCTACTCACCACCACCTTCGGTTTTATTCTTTTTCTCAGCAATTTTGGCAGCTGCTTTTGCACTTATTCTCTTCTTTTTGTCACTGTCGGGTGGCAATTCGTCCTCTGAAACAGATTCTGTCTCACCGAGATCAGCTGAAGCAGCTGCTGGCAATTCTTCGTCCGAGACAGCTTCAGTTTCCGGCTCCTGTTTCGATTTTACAAATTTTACCACAAATTCAAACATATTTTCCGACTAAAAATTGCGCATATGACAATAATTGAATTTTACGAAGCCCAAATTAGATGGAGGGATTTATGGTGATGTTGATAAAAATGAAAAAAAAAAAAAATAAAAGAAAAATTCATTACGCTTAGGAGGAATCAATGAAGAGGATTGTACCTGAAGTGTCGTCTCGATCAGATAGAACTCGTCGTCAGATACTTCCTCCATATCTTGGGATAACTTAAATTGGGAATTATTTGAAGGGATGAAGAATTATAGGGGAAAAAAAGGGTAAATTTGGATTTCTAGCAATGAAAAAAAGCTCCAAATAATAAGAAAGCAACTCAATTATATAGAATGACAAATTACCTTGGCTGCTGCCTCGGTTGGAAATTCATCTTCGGAAACAGCCTCGGTATCAGGTTCAGTTTTTTCTGCGCTCTCATCACCATCCATCTGCTCGTTACTCGTTTCTGGGGGTTCAATGGCCGTTTCGACAATTTCCTCGCTGTCATCGACCTCGGCCGGGGTCTCGATCATTTCTAATGCTGCCTCAGTTTCCCGAATCGACTCGTCAACTTCCATCTCTTCGATGCTTATTTCAGCGGTCTGATCAACCAATTCGATCTCTTCTCTCTCAAAATTTTCTGGCTCCTCTTCGATTTCCTCAACTTCGTGAAAATGGATCAATCTCGTGGCATCGGAACTATCACCATTCGTCACTTCTTCCTCTTCCGGTTCTTCTTCTTCTTCTTCCACCTCTTCTATAGCAATTTGTTGATGATCCAAAATCTCCATTTTGTCAATGCTGTTGTTGTCGATGCTGTTGTCGTCCAAAGTTATTACTCGGCTCGTTCTATCGTCTCTCTCTTCCTGCAACGTCAATAGGTGCAAAATTATGTCAGTGGATGAAGGAATTTTTTTTATTTTTTTATTTTGCAAAGAATAAGAGAATAAACGAAACGACTGATTGCCATTTGTTTTTTTTTCTGCTAGAATTAAATAGGAGAGGGCAAAAAAAAACGTATAAAATTGTACCATCATCTGAGCTGGCTCTTTCACTCTGAGCGTGGACAAAATAGGAGCGGAAGTTGGTATGTTGCTTACAACTGGAGGTGGAGGAGCCTCGAGCTCCGGTACTCCTTGAGTCTCCTGATCCATGTGTACGTAATGTTCAACATCGGGATCTTGTTCGACGACGCATGAGCGCTCGTCCTGCGAATCTTCCAATTGAAGATGCAACGCCGATGGATCCTCCTCGCTGTAATGCTCGATTATTATCTCACCAAATTGTTGTATACCATTTTCCGAGGTGACTTCTTCAGTCTCCTCCTCACCATGAGAAGTTCCTTCCTGCAAAACGAGAAAACAAACAATTTTAATAAATTAACTTTTTCAATCTGTTGACTTTTTTTTATGAAAGAATCTTTAGAATCGTGAGAAAATTACGAGCTATGAAATTTATTTAAAAAAAAATATTTTTTCATCGACTCACATTTACAAGAGTTATTTAGCTTTAATTATTAGTAGGATTTTCATAAAATTCATTAATTTGAGTTAAAGCGTTTGAGGATCAATTTCGAAAAATCATGATAATCAGGAAAATATTGTCTAACAAAATTTTGAAAATATTATTCTATAAATCAAAGTGTATATTAAATATTTTGGAACAACAATGCATAAATATAGAAAATTTGAACTCAATCAATTAATGTTTAGAGGATTTAATGCTTTATACATATTATTATTTTTTTTATAATTCAAAATTCGATAAAATTCCATCGTACTCATTAAATCGTTCCATCCTTGTCGTAAATCTTTTCTGACTTTGAAATATTGTTGACACAATTTGTTTTTTTCTTTTTTTCATGAAAACAAAATTTCCTCCATGAGGAAGCAAAAGTTTCAAATTGGATATTTGCATATTGACAATTTTCGAACATTCAAAATTATTTTCTCTACAAAAAAAGTCAAAATTCTTGATTATTATTATTTTTTTGTTTATAATTATCTTGCCTCTGCTCCATCCTGCTCTTCTTGAATTTTCTTTGAAGTTCGTGTTGCTCTTGCCAAGAGTTTTTTAGCCGGTGATTTTTTTGCAACGACTGCAGTTTTTCGCGCCCTTCCCGACGATCTCGTTCGCCGGACTGCAAGGGGTAAAGAAAGCAAAAAAAATCATTGTAGCATCGTTATATGATAATCTGTAATCATCGTATTATAAAACGGACGACGCGTTCTTTTATCAATGGCCGTTTTTATGGGGGGAGGTGTGGATGGGGGTCGGGGGGGGGGGGGGTGAAGAGGGCGGGCGACCGCGTGATAAAGCGACGTGTGCCGGCCCTTGTGATGCATCTCTCTCGCTCGCGGGCACAACATCGAAATTTTCTCGTGTGCACAGGGCGAGTGGTCGAAGCTGATCACACGCACGAATCGAAATAATAACGGCCGATGAAAGATTCAACGAACAAACAATTATCTTACCTGGCTCTGTTTGAATAATTTCACTTTCATCACCGCTCAACGACGACATTTTCTCTTTTTTTAAATATTTTTTTATTATCTTCCTCTTCTTGTCTTTGATCACTTTGAAGCAACGTCTCGGATGCACAGCGTAGAACTGAAAATTCCGTAATGGCGGCGGTAACAGAGCACTGGCAAGAGAATAATAATAAAGAGAGCGAACCAAATGTTATTTTACGCTTCGGCGCGAAAATTCGACCAACAGATCTGCCCTCTGGGCGATAATACGGTGAACTAAAAACGCAATTTGTAGGGAGAGACGGGTAGAGAGTTGTTCGCGTAGTTTGAATTTTTTATTTTTTGAAATATAATTTGAATACAAGATCCACAATAGGGTTATATGCACGGCCATAAAAAGGATAAATTTTTGTAATTCTTCAAATTTATTACAATATAGAAAAAATAATAATCTCAGGCTCTGTTTTGTTCTCTTTTATTTTGCGAATATCTGTCGAGACACATGTATTGTGTCCAAATGAAAAATAACGAAAAGAATATCCATGAAATATACGGAAAAATTCGAAAAATTTTATTCAAAAAGTTCATATGCTGCTTGCCCAAAACACCGACAGATGGAGCAGAGAGCAAATTTCAAACGAATTGACGTTCGATATTGCAGAAAGTTGGCTATATACACAATTTTTCAAAATTAATACACCTTCAGCATTCGGTGTACAATTCAGTAACGACGCGACGCTCGGCTGCGTAAACCGCCGTGAGCTATTCCTAAAAATCCACTAATATCAAACTCGTTCTAAATTCTAAATTCATACGTAAGCCGCATACACTCTCAGGCAGTTTTCACTTCCGCGTTACAAGGGCCAGCTGTGAGAAAAATCCACCTCTCTCTCTCTCTCTCACGGTTTTCCGCGTTGATATAAAAATAAAGCAATAAGTAGCGTAATACATTTAAATAAATCAGAGGTTGTTGTGAGTTCAATCGGTGTATTCGAGTCCACAGTGCGTTAATGACTTGGCGAAAAAATAAATAACACATTGGGATTCGAAGTTCCCTCGCGTTAATAATCCTTAATTTTTTTCCTTCATTTGTTTTTGACTCGGACTCGCGAGAAATGCCACACGAATTATCGTTACGAAAATCAGTGTAACAATTGTGATAACTCGGTGATAACCTTGATAAAAAAAAAAAAAAACATACGAATTAATCATAAGGAAGCTATGGGGACTGGAAAGAGACGACCGATTCACACGAGCACCGGTAATACGACCGGATCGTCGAGTCCTCTCGGTGGTAGTTTTCGCTCGAGTCGTATGAATTTTCGTCCCAATACGGCTCAGGACGATCGTCGTGGTGGCACGAGACCGACATCATCGCCAAGTTCTGTCGGTCTCGTGCTCGTCACGATGCTACTTCACATTTGCAAAAAATCTCTTCTATTTGATCCACGTCTGAAAATTGCAATATATTGTGGCGCTATATTTATTGTTTCATTGATAGCCGATTACGCGACAATGCCAAGGTCGTATTTTTCACGCTCGGACAATATGCTCAATCAGTATTTCGTGAAATGGGGCTGGGGATGGTTGCTCAGCGTGGTACTTCCATGGGTAACGCTGACAGCGCATACTTTGGGCTGTGGTCGACGTTCAATTCTCGTCCGTCATCTTTGTCGTCTGCTTGTCGCAACTTTCGCTTGGTTACTCTGGATAAGATTATTCAATTACATAGAGACGTATCACGGACGTTGTTTAAATACAAAAGATCTTGGTCTGCAGACAAAAACAAAATGTCTGCAGGCAGGAAAATTTTGGAGTGGTTTTGACATTTCCGGTCACACTTTTATTCTTATTTATTCGAGTTTGATACTGGCAGAAGAAGGAACGGCTCTGATTGGCTGGGAAGGCATCAAGGATTTAATTATAAGAGAGGAACATTCGAGAAATACGCCAAATCAGACCAGCAGGGGGCATTTGAGAAATTTGTCGATTGAGGATTTGGACTTTTTGAAAAAAGCTCACAAAGCCCTAACCCCTTATTTGAGAGGATTGTTCGTTGCGATGACTCTTCAACAACTTCTCTGGGACGTTATGCTGGTTTCGACGATACTATATTATCATATTATGCTGGAAAAAATGATCGGTGGCATTGCGGCTATTGTCACGTGGTACGCCACCTATCATTGGTGGTTCAAAATGAATAATGGCGGAATTTGCGCCACTGGCGAGGGATTGTTCAGGTACACTGAGATCAAAGAACAGCAGCATGAAACCGGAAATCCGAGAGTCCGAAGAAATACGGTAAACGGAAGTGGGCCCCGTTTTATGGGATTGCCAATTCGAACGCCACCGGAAACGACGGATAATGGAATAAACCCCACACGTCCTACGGAAGCTGATATAACGGTCCCTCGTACCATATGAAAATTCAACAAAATGAGATATCTCGTAAATTTTTGTAAAATTGTTTTATCGAGCTTGATATGACAATTGCCCGTGGCAGATGGAGGGAAAAAAAAAATTAGAGTGAAATATCGAAATATTTTTGTAACATATGGGATAAATGAAGGAGTCTGTTGATTTCCTTTTGCTTAACATAACTTGATGCTTTTTTTTCCTTTTTTTTTTGTACGAATTAATTCCGATAGGAAATGAAAACATCATTCTTTAGGGGGTTTATTTCTGTTTTTGTAATTTATGAATAGTTTTTAAGCTAGATGAGTATGCTGGTGATTTGTAAAAAAAAAAACAAAAAAAAAACCCAAACGAATATGCTACTTTCTCTGGATTGTTGATTTATGTATTCTTACATTTTTATTTCGTTGTTTTTTTCGTTCGTAGATATTTATTTCTGTAATAGCCAAAATTGTTAGCAAAGTGTTTTCGTCGCTTATGCGAAAAAAGAAAAAATCGTAACAAGACTTACTGAGAAAAAGTACAAAAAGCACAAAGCGAAATAAATTGGAAACACTTTGTGATAGCTTTGCATTTGTAATGGGGTGGATAGTTAATCTCTGCATAAATTATAAACTAGAAAGTATTTAGGAGCTTTCTATTTGTTGTAATAATTACTATTAAAAAAAAAAAAGCTTCCGCGAATTAGCTGTCAGTATTTAAATACTGAGCCTGGTCGTCAGCAGTAATGAGAGAGAATGAGACTCTATTCGTTGCTTTTTGATTTATCATTTCAATAATAGTGATTATTACTATAAATAGAAAGACAATTTTTTGGCAACGCGAATTACCGATGGCGAATCTTAATAATCGATAAGTAAATCTTTATACATATTTATGATCAATACTGATGATACGGCGTATGTGGCATACAATTTTCGGCGGCCATCTTGGAAAGTACAATCATTAACCGCTAGGGTCGCATTAATTGGGAATTTGCATCAACTCGATTCATCAGAATTTGTTACAAATCAGTAGATATTGAATGATAAGTTGCATTGATTAATATTTTCAACGCATAATATATGAAAAAAAAATAATTTATTCGTAAATCAAGTACATGAAAATATAAACATCACATTCGTTTGTCGATGGAGTTAAAAAGCCGAGATGAAAAGAAAAAAAAAGTTCAATTTTATGAGGCCTGTTTATACTCTAACGCTTCTTAGGCGTTAACAAAAATAATTACACAACAAAATTACGTTGGAAATTCCGAACAAAAATAAAAGTACTTTTTTTGTATTACACAAATCAATCGATGCAAATTATTATTCAAATATCAATGCAAATAAATAGCACAATACTCGAAAAAGTGTTTGCAACGGCCATCTTGGAAAGTTCGATATTTGGTCGCTAGGATCGCTATTTCACGTTGCCAATGCTAGATTTTTCTAACTATGACTTGTCTTGAAGAAGAGAAAACCAATATGACAAATTTATAATTAAAGGCCGCTATAGTTTGACATTAAAAATTGTAACGCGAGATTAATCCAATCGTCATGAATCGGAATTCTCGAACTTACATTTATATTACGAATACAATGTATCTGTTTGTTTTCCAATATATTTGTTTTCAAAACTGTTTCAAGTTTTTTTGTCATTTTTTTACGCCAGTAGAATTGGTGATCATAAATCACAGAGGAATGACCCGCGCGTGAGAAACGAACACACGTCGTAATGGTAAAATTGATGAATCGCCATTTTGTTTGATATTTTGTTTTTTTGTCAACGATGTGATTTTTTTCGGCAAATACATGTTGCATTGCCATATTTGGAATGTTCTTATCTCCATTATTGAAGAGATCTCGTCTCGATTTGCGTGTAAAATTGTTCTCCGAACCATTCTCGATGCATTTCCAGATAACTGCGAAGAACGAAAAAGTTGTCAAATCTCAAAGTCATACGAGAATATGATGAAAATGTAAAAATTCAACTACCTCAAGAACATGTCCAGATGTTTCAGCAAAACCTTTAATTTCTTTTCCGGGATATCGGTGACTTGTAACAAATCGGGTAGTTTGACTGAAAAATATAAATCAATTTTTCACTCGTCGTTATATTTTCGATGATTTGATTTTCATGCTGAAGCGCAATGAAAAATTAATTTTTCAATCTGACCGAAGAGACGAGCAAGATGCACAGCACCAAAGTACGTCGAAGGACTCGGTGAATTTTCTTCCTTGATGCAATCGGGCATTAATCTCCATTTGTTGGATTCGTGAAGCAAAGCTCCAATTTGGGCAGAACTAATTATGGGCAGCCTCGTTATAACACCACGTGGACTTGAACAACGCGAACTTGTACTCGCTATACTGCAAGACCCAAAATTTGATATTAAAAATAAATAAAAAATCTATATCCTTTTTTGTTTTTGTAACATTGAAAAAATATCTGAATCTTTACCTCGATACACTGCCAGGTTCTTGCTTGACAACGTCCTCGTAAGATCTCGATTGTCGATTTTCATCTACCGAGCTTACTCTGCATGATCGCAATATTCGTTTGGACGAGAGTGGCTTTAATTGGCACTCTGCCTCCGATTCAATTTCTCGAAATGGCGGAAGATGAGCATACTCGGGATCTTCGATCTCCTCTTTGATCATCATATCTGGATTTCTTGGTGATTCGAGAATTGAATAAAATTTAATTAATATAATAAATCGATTGACGATAAATTATTATAGATATTAATATCAATTATTAATTGAGATAATGTGAAAAAACTTACTCGATTAGCTCTTCTTTAATGGGCATCGAATGTTCAGCGAACATTATTGATGATTTAAACGCATTGTACTGTTCTCTCTCTTGTCTGTAGAGCAAAAGACTGGGTAACGTAAAATCAAAATAAATTCGCAGCCCATCGGCAACCTCGCGACAAATATTCACGTCGTTAACCGTTTTTTCGATCGTGTTACTTGATTTGTTACGTTGTGGCTTTTCTGGTATATTCGTCAATTGCGTTGTCGTGAAATGTTGCACCCAAGATTCTAATATACTCGACACCGTCGGTTGTGCTGGTAATACGGCAAGCTGCGATAGAAAATTCAATTAAATTTTTTTTCACCTAATCTAAAAATATTAAACTATAGCTAAATATTAAGGTCGACCCGACTATTTTTGTGAGTCGTGTCGTGTTTTTTGTAAATCGCCAATGCTTGACACAGTCACAGACAAAATTTAAATTCAATGTAGAGTTACAATGCAATTCAGTAAAACGTAAAACTTGGAAAAATTAATTATACCGATGATACTAAGAAAATTGAATCTCAATCGAAGTAAGAATTTGCAAAAAATTATTATATGAAAAAAAATTCTTCAATGTAAATTGTAAAAAAATTCTTATATACGAACTTTGTGCTTGTGAGTAATTAGCTCATAGTCTTGATCGAGTATTCTTCTCAGTGTATTGCCAATGTCGAGATCAATTCCTGGCCTCATACTGGCTCCGGATTGACTTCCACCTCCGCTGTCTTCGTCGTCGCTTGATGGACCACCAAAATCTGAACTACTCTCCGAATCTTCCTCCGTGATGACCTCCTCTGTGTCGTAATCGTCGTGCTGTCCCGAACTACCATCCTCGGACGATCCTGTTGTTCCCGATGCTGCCCTGCTGCCGCCACTCCGAGCTCGTCGTCTCGACTCAATACCCGAACGATCGGACAATTTGTGACTACGATTTTTTCTCTCGCGGCGATAAAGATATGCTCCTCTGGGGACAAAAATCATACAAAAATCAAGCCCAATCGATAAAATTTAGATTCAAATTACACTTAAATTTATTTACATTCATTTACGGTCGTATGAAAATCAATGAAAGATAAGTCATTTTTTGTCCGGTACAAATGTAAAAGTTGAAAAAAAAATTTTAGTACTTTTCGGAAAAACCATGAGTACTGTTGACAAAAATTATGGCTAATTGCAGCAAAAAAAAAATGGTACCTTGTATAATAATTAATTTTAAAAAATGATGATTGTGATAAAAATAAAAGTAAATGATGATTGAATTAAATATGATGTGGAAAATGGTCCTTTGCATTAAAATAATGAAAAAAAAATAGTAAAAATAGAACTTTAAGATTAATTTATTATAAAATGATAAAATTGGTACTTTTTTCATATTGTCTTGGTCATCTTATAATATGATAAACAATTTAATGGAAAAATTGGGAAAATGATAAATTGTACCAAAACTTACAACTGAAGTTGAGCTTTTTGTGCCAGGTCTCTTTGCAATTGACGATTTTCTTCCGTGTCTTTGAGAACGTATTCCTCAGTCACACATCTATCCCACGATGAATTCCAACCCTAAATTCATTGAGAAAAAAAAAATATATATATATACAAAAAATCTGAAAGGACACAATAGAATGTACAAATTTGTGCTTACTTGAAAATGTATCAAATATTCGACAGCTTTTCTGCCTCTTTGATCTTTATTTATAATAACGTCCAAAACCTACAAATAAAAATTATGTAAATACTAGAACGACGTTGATTTTGTTTCTTTCACTGCATTTCGTTTGTTTGTTTGGAATTTCATTTTATAGGTTAACTGTACAAATACGAGAGCAATTCCCGGTTAAATTATAAATCGTGTTTACTTATAGTAAAACTAATTATGGATAAATGACGAAATTTTATCGTACTTTCGAGTCGTAAAGTACTTTGGCTTTTGTTGGATCGGGCTCATAACACAAAACTTTTTCTCCGTCGCA
Source organism: Dyspetes luteomarginatus (assembly GCA_963669185.1). Classification (NCBI taxonomy): domain Eukaryota; kingdom Metazoa; phylum Arthropoda; class Insecta; order Hymenoptera; family Ichneumonidae; genus Dyspetes; species Dyspetes luteomarginatus. The sequence goes on from OY769904.1 coordinate 29,906,745, forward strand.
AAATTTGAATTTCGGTCCTCGCGTGGATACCATTTTTTTTTCTTTGTTTTGAATGTTCGATTGTGTACAAGTCTACTATTGCCTACGAGCGGTAATGTCGCACGCTATCGAGCGTGTAAAATATTATAGAGCTTTTTTTTTACAGCTGTAATATATATATATATATATTTTGGCGTCGAGGCTTCTGCCGGGTGTCTTTTGACAAGATCATAAAACTTGTTTTACGATCTTATGAAAATAATTGAAGGAAATATGAGGGAATAGGTAAAATACCGATCACAATTATCCTTCTTGAGCCCCAAGGTCAATTATATATATATCAAGGTCATCATATATATATATATATATAAGACAAAATTGTAGGGAAGACGCATATAAATGACGCAGCCTTATCGCACAGACGATGAGATTGCTGTCTTGAGTTGATCTTTTAGGGGTTGCTGCTGTATGATGCGACGAAATAGGGGCACGTTCGAGAGCTTACTTAAGCTCTCTACGGACAACATGCGTGTTTTTTCTCTTCTCGCCCATGGCGTAAACCGGGCGCAAACAACAAAATAAAATCAATAAAAGCAACTGTAGCTATCGCGCATGAGCTTACCTGCTGCTTTTCGGTCTATATCACTTCTATATTGTAGTATATCGTTCACTTTTGTGAGGTTATGGAGGTGGACGGAAAGTTGTCAGGTTAGATTTATAGGGAATACGAGGAAGAAAAAAAAATTCAACCAACAAGCAGAGAAAAAAAAAAAGTAAATTATATCAACGATGTTTGAGGGTGCAGTTGCCGCGTTTCTCAATCGTTTATTAGGCAGATATGTCGAGGATCTCGACACTGAACATTTCAATGTTGGAATATTCTCGGGCGAAACTTATCTGACAGATTTAAAATTAAAACCCGAGGCATTGGTAAGTCGAATTTGTGAGGTTTCGATCGCTTTTTGTTTTCTTAGATGAGCGATATTTTGTTTAATATAAATATCTCATTTTTTACATTACGGCAGTATCAACTCGGATTGCCAATAAGGGTTGAAATTGGTATAATTGGCAAAGTATCGCTTAAAATACCATGGACGGGTCTATTTACGCAACCGATCATCTTATCGATCGAGGTAAAAATCGATCGAATATTTGAATTTATTAAAACTTTGCTGCATTTTATATGCACAAATTTTCGTAATGTACATATATATATATATATATATATATATATATATATATATGTGTGTGTGTGCGTGTGCGCGCTTTTGCTAAAAAACGTCGCGGTAATATATATGAGAAAATATTTTTTCTTCAGGACATTTATATAGTTGCCGTGCCCGCAACATCTGGACGATACAATCACGAAATACAAAAAAGACTTACGAGGGCAGCAAAGAAAAAAATACTCGAGGATCTCGAAGGAGAAGGATTACTGGGACCAGGTAATAATAAACAATAATATTATTATCATGTCAATGGCCAATGCTCAACTGAGCAGCGAGCAGCTGATGTTAAATCGTCGTTGATGTTTTATTTACAAAATTAATACAATTAACGACCGCTAGGACACCGGAGAGCGTTACTTTCTGTTGGCAATTTTCGTAATTACAATAATAGCGGGAAAATTTGAATTTCGTAAAATTTCAAATTAACAAATTTCGTCAGAAACACTTTGAAATGTTGAACGAATATTTAATAGATTGTTAATTTGGTTTAAATGATACAAAAATATATTTATTTAACTCTCAGGTCTACCATCCAGCCTCTTGGACAGTCTTATGCTATCGGTTGTGAAAAATTTTCAAATAACAGTTAACAATGTTCATGTAAGATACGAGGAGAGCTTTACCGATCGAAATGTTGCCTGTGGCTTGTGCATACAGAGCTTTTCAATGGCTACGACAAACAAGTGAGTTTAATTACGTATCCAATATTTAAAATGAAAAATAAAAATGAAAACAAATTTTATAATATTTATACTTTTTGTTTTTTTTTTTTTTCCACGACGTGGATATTAATAAACTTTTCAAATTGAACAGCAAATGGAAGCCTGGAGTTACCCCAGTAACTTCAACGTCAGTTTATCAACTCATACGTGCAGAATCCTTGAGCTTCTATATGGATCCTCATGCGCAGCCTTCGCTCTCGAAATATCCGGAAAAATGGGAATTTTCGAATCTTCTCGAATGGAAAGCGATTATGAATCGTTCACTACAGATATTTGGGATGAACAACAGAGACTTTCACTTTTGTAAAGAAAAAAAAAACAAAAAAATCTTACATTTCATAATATTTTTGTATTTTTTTAAAACTTGAGTATGTAATTTCGTACATTTTTCTTTTTTTCCAAGTGGTTAAACCCTTCACGACAAAGATCAAAGTTATCGTTAACAAAAGCACCGAAGGACAAGTTTCTCGTATGCTGGTCGATGTCGTTTTGCAAGATGTCGCTATGCAACTTTCGGATGGTCAATTCGCGACGTTGTGTCAACTTTGGGAATCTTATCGGCAGGGATCCACTGAAAGGTTTGTAGAAAATATATTTTTTTAAAAATAATGGCAAAAAAAATTATGAAAAAATATTTTTTAGCACATAAATAGGAAAAAACAAATTGAAAATAAATTTGGAGCTTTGCTTGCTTCTATTAAACGTCACTAAATTATTGCCTCGTTTAATCAAAAGGTCCAGAATTCACAACAAAAATCATCCGATAAGCCGAATTAGCGAAAATCGTAAAGCCTGGTGGCATTACGCGTACAGTTCAGTTCTCGAGTATAACATAAGACCGTACACTTGGGATTACATAAAAAAGCATCGAAAAAATTACAAACTCTACAAGGAGACTTACATGCATACTCTGATGCGTCCAAATGACACCGAGCTCAAATTGGACCTTCAAAAGTATGAAGATTTTCTGACGACCTTGAATATAATAATCGCTCGTGAGCACGCGAAAATTGATCTGAAAAAGAGAACACCGGAGTGTGTCACAGTCGAGGCTTGCCAAGGAATGGACATGCGATTGGTCGTTAATTGTGAAAAAATTATCGAAAATGGAGCTCAATCAACGAGTCCTGAAAACAAAAAATTTACCATCAACAGCAACGATCTTGAGAGTAAATTTAAACTAGAAAAAGTGCCAAAGCACATTGGTAAGCCCTCTGGAGCCTCGTTTCATTGAGCAAAAGCAATTTTTCCCATTTTTTTTTTTCTTACTTTTAATTTAAAAATAATATTTTTCTTATCGCACGAAATAATTACAGATCGAAAGTATAACTTTACTTTGGCCAACTGGTCATTGAGCCTCTTCAGCAAAGATCACGAAATATTCGTCATGACCGTGACGCAATTTTTGGCAAGTATCGAGACTCGTCCAGAATTGTCAGCTTATAAAATATCAGCGAGGGCCGAGAGTTTTGTTATCGAGGGTGCTTCTGTCGATGGCGATTTAATTCCTCTCGTCACGGCTGATAATATTTTAACTGGTAAAATTTGCAAAAAAAAACATCCATAATTACAATTATTGTTAAAATATTACGGAATATTTTCTCATAATTTTTTTATAAGCTGATTTGTTTTTTTTTTGTTTCTAAAATTTTAGGCAACGTGTTTGCAAATTTTCTGGCTATCGATTTTGAAAAAAATCCATCAACAGCCGATTTCAATTACGACATTACAGTCAGACTCGAGGCATTCGAAGTTACTTATCACGGGGTAATATAGGTTGAATTAAAAAAAAAAAAAACGAATGAAACATAAAAATTTCTATCGAGTGCTTAACAATTTTTTGTTTTTTTTTAATTTTCAGCACGCTGTTCGTGAAATCGGCATGTTCTTTAAACGCAACAAATCGCACGTTAAACATTTTGCACTGAGCGTACACGAGTTGTATCAAAGTACCAAAGATATTCTTACGAATCTTATGAATTCCATAATATCGAGAAGATTGAGAATTAATTTGAAATTGGACATAAAAGGGCCTTACATTGTTTTTCCGGAGCTTGGCTCGCTACAAGAGTTCGTAAAAAAAATATTCTCGCGACATGTGGTAAAAGCACAAAATTTGAGATTCATGAAAATTACATTTTTTCTTTTTTTTTTTTATAGGGGTGGAAATATTTTACTGGTTGATCTTGGCAGAATGACGTTCAAAAGTGAATTGCAAGCGATCGATGTGCAACTTGAGGATGCAACATTGATGGAATTGGAAGAATTACTGTACGATCGTCTTCACTTAGTCTGGACCGATGGACAAGTTCTTATTTGTCACTCAGGTGAGTTAAAAAAAAAATGCTCTCAATTTTTTTTCTTTTTCCTCAAGACAAATGAAAGATTAAACTTGAATGTTTTTTTTTCTCGTATACAGGCGACGATTGGCGAGAATCTCGCAAATGGAAAGATTCGGAAAATCATCTAATACCGAAAATTCAAGCCAATGTGACACTCTCGTGTAGCATTAAGCCCGATTATCGTCTATTGCCAAGGTATAAAATTATATTTTTTAATAAGACAAAAAAGAAAAATTATCAATAATAAATAATTAACAATTTCAGAATGAAGCTAAACGTTTCGTTCTCCAACGTAAAGTTCAATTTATCGAAAGGCAAGCTCTGGTATGTTTGCATTTTTCTCAATAAAATGTGGATACCAAAGACTGAAGACATCGAAGAATTTCGGACGAGCCTAACGCGAGTGCGAGAAGAGACAGTCGAGTATATTTTCATAAATTCCAAGGAATTGATGCGTGTGAGATCAATTATAACGCTATCATCCTTCATAATGGGTCGTGAAAAATCAGAGTATAGCACGAGTGTTATTCCAACGTGTACTGTGACTGAGTCTGAAAGGTAATAAAAATGTAAAATTCGAAAATTCATATGACAAATGAAGAATCATAAATTTGCCAATTTTTTTTCATTTCCATTGCAAAATAATTGAATCCATTAATTTATCTCAATGACCTTTCTATGAAAAAGAGAAAAAATTCAATTATAAATTTGACCAGTTTGATTTTCATTTGATTATTAAATTAATAATTACAGAAGCGTCATATCATCCGAATTCAGCGAAGAGGATCTGGAACAGTGGATGAGATCTATAAATTTATCCGGATTTGATGACAATATATCTCCGCATAATCACGTCGATCTTTTGTTAAGAATTGTCATCGGCGAGGTTTGCTATTTTTGAATAATTAAAAAAATACTCATTCATTTTTTTTTCCTTCTGATTTTACGTTAATTTCGTCCTCAGCTCTCATTTCACGCTGTCACGAGCTCGGACGGTCGTGAAAAGCCGTATTTGGTACTTAGACTTTGCACAATGTATTTCGAGGCAGCCATAATGGAATATGGACCAGCCTTTCAATTCGGGGTTGGCAGTATCGTACTTGCTGATAAAACAAATGCAGGAATAACAGGGTCTTATCTCGAGCTTATATCCACCGATGGATCTTATGATGTAATCAGTATTTCATACCGAAAGGTACGATATAACGTAAAATACAAAATTCTAATACAAAAAGTATATATTTATTGAGATTTAAAAATTCTTTCATCACCCAATGATTCAATTTAATGGCCCATTTTTATTCACAGGTGAAAGCAGACTGTCCCGATTTCAAATCTCACTTCCGTAGTATCGAGCAGTCCCTCGTACTAAACATAACGAATTTAAACGTTGTTTTTCATCGACAAGCTTTTCTTAAATTAAAACATTATTGTTCAAGCGTCATGACGTGAGTTACGAACAATTTTTTAGTTTAAATCTCAATTTATCGCAATGTGCCATTATTCTGTTTTTTTTTTCTTTTTTTTTTTTTTTCAGATTGCGGTATGCCAAAATATTTGATCTCATAGCCGTGATAAAATACGGAATGAGATTTTTGCAAAAGAATGAAAGCGATCCACCCGTACCGCCTGGTAATTATCAATCACATGTGGAAAATTTTTCGAATTAATTTCTAAATTTTTCTTTCTTTGTGTATTTCTCAGGTGCCATTAAATTGAGTTATTCGGCCCGATTAAACTCCTTCGTTCTTCGATTGTGCGACAAGGATACCGATTTTTTGGAAATTAAGATTGTCGGTGCTGAGAGCGATTGTATTTATAATGCTAATCAGAGAATGATACTGAGAGTACATTTGAGAGGTTTGCTCATCGACGATCTTCGTGAAATAACTTTATATCCTAAGGTGAATTAATCGAGCACTAATCAATGAAATGACAGAGTATACGATCGCTGAGTGATCTCTAAATATTGAAAATTCAATTTTTACGCTTTTTTTTTCTCTCTTATTTGTCAAAAAAAAAAGGTGATGACGACTGACGAGGATGGTGTATTCGATTTAAAATATGTGAGACACTCGCCGAAACTTTACTCGTGCTCGGATATCGGGAGTAGCCGCGATGATGTCAAATCTGACGGCTCCTTCAAGTTATCCGTGGGAAAAATAAATTGCGTTTTACATTCCGAAATGTTGATTCAGTGTCGGGTAAGATTTTTTTTCTCAAATTCTTTTTTTTTTTTCAATCCAAAATTGTCACAGTATTTTTTTCTTTTTATTACATTTTTGGAAACTTTTCAGTATTTCATGCAACCGTTTGAGCGTCTATTTACGGCTTTGCCGATAGAAAAATTTGAGAATCTGATACTGAAGACTATCGAAGAATTTCGAATGAGTTCAACGAAGTTACATTTATCCATCGATATTCAAGGGCCTACTTTGCTATTTCCCCAAAATCGTGACAATCCGAGTGTTCTCGTTTTCGACATGGGTAATTAACGATCGTCATAATTTGAAAATTAAAAAAAAAACAAAAAAAATTTAATAGTTGCAATGATACAAAAAACATTTCAGGCATATTGACGATCGAGAATTTCTTCAAAAAGTGCGGAAAATCTCGTCATACCGATGAGACCGGAAGCGTCGAAACTCATCCAATGATAATTGACAATATTTTGGTAAAACTTACATCAATGACGATATCGAGAGCAATTATGACGCTCGCTGGAGTCTTAAAAATGCAGGTGCGTCAATATTGCTGCGTTTATTAATTAATCGTCATAATAATTAATCATTAATTACACTTAAAAAAAATATATATTGTTTTTTTAAATAAATTTTTAACTCTTTTTCCCAGGAGCCAATAATCGAGCCCATACAAATACGACTGGACGTGAAAAGAAACACAGAATTTCGGAGCATTCTCGGCATTCAGACTTACGGACTCTTTGAAGTTCATGGCTCGGTCGATAATTTGCTCATAAATCTTGGCCAAAAAGATTTTGCATCCATCGTCAATATATGGGAGGAGAATATCATGAAAATACACGCTGAGTGTGATATCGTAGCGGTTAAGGATGAAAATATGAGAAAATTGAGCATTTCTCGGCCAAATATCGACGACGCAGTTGTGAAAAAACTCGAAGTTTTTTTCAGTCAGGACGAACAGCCCGTTTGTGAAATTAGTATGAAATTAACATTCGATGGATTGCAATTGAATTTGTTCTCCGATACGGACGAGGTACGAGAACAATCTCGAAAGGTTCTTCGGTCCTTTGGAATAATTTTGATTTTTTAGCTAATTTTTCAATTTTTGTTTCTTTTTTTCTTCATCCTTTTAATTTTAACGGCTCTTTCGTTCTGTCTTCTGTCTTCTTCACTAGGAGGCTTTGTCTTTTGGGTTCAAACAGTATTTTCCAATCATACCGCACATCGATATTTTCTTCACGTAAGATTTATTTATTTTTTCGTTAAGTTTTACTTTTACTATTATTTAAAAAACATTTATATTCCTCTGTTCGTCCCAGGATAATCCATAAAAGCTCGCAATATTTTTTGCCACCTTTCGTGAGATTTAATAATAAATTTGGTATTCTCAGGTTTTGAGCTCGCCGGTTCGCGATTTTAACAACGGATTAGGAAAATTAACTTTTGGCGAGATCATCGCGACTTTCGATCTCTACAGCAATCGTAGCTTGACGATCAAAGTCTCATTGCGCACTTGCGTTCTCAAGGACACTCGCAAAGAAGCTGCAGTTATAAGAAAGTTTGTGTCGAGCTAAACGTGCTAAAAAAAAATTAAACGAGGACAAAAATTATTTATGAAAAAAAATAATTTTTTCTTCCAGGATCATTCAATCACCGGCAAAATCAGCAGGAATGAATTTCGAGTCTTGTATCTCGGTATCGGAACCTCCAGTTTTTGATTTTACATTCACTCAAGCTCCAACTGGTGACAGATGCATTGACATGCTCGTCGAGGAAACTCGAGTCAATCTCTCGATACCTTTTTTGCTTCGTCTTACGCGTTATTTCGTCGACTCGTTGCCACACGAGAGAATTGAGCAAGGAGTAGTCAATGACGCTTTCGAAGATCATCCGGTAGTTAGTACCAGAAAATTATCAATATCAATCCTGATAATTTGGCAAACGTCAAAAAAAAATTTGCTTAAAAAAATCTGTGAAATAATACTTTTATAATTTTTCTTGTAGGTTTGTACGTGCAAAGATTCAGAAACAATATTGGAGGCTCAAGAGATGCCAGGTAGCCGAGTTTTCTTCATATTCAGTAAAACGAAAAAATAAATTATATTTATTTTGAAAAATTAACAATTTTTTTTTCCTCCAAAGGTACATCCGTCTCGATTCGTATTCGAAAACCAGAGATTCTTCTATTTGGTGACTTAACAGCGAGCAATTCTCACGCTATATTGATACAAACTGAATTAACGATCGAGAGCAGTCAGCACACAGGATCTTCATCGATTGTTTTTACCCTTTCGAATCTTCTGGCAAAGAGCAAAAGTCAGGAGCGTTATCGTCGACAATTACCGCAGTGGGTATTGCGTCCTTGCGACGTTGAAATTTCCATCAGAGAAATTGAATCGGAAAATCGTGTACAAATGAACGTGGACGTTAATTCGGTGAATATTCATATATCACCGGGAATCGTTTACACGTTGAACGAAGTAAGAACCGAATAATTCATTTTGTCCAAATTTGAGAAATAAAATGCTGATACATTTTTTTTTTCCTAATATATATATATATATTTGTTACAGATCGTAAAAGAAGCTTCGGGCATTTTTAAAGCGGTCGATGGAAAATTTGACAACGTTGATGGCAATCAAGACACTGGAAGTCACGTTGATCTTTGGTCACCCAAAAAAGTGTTTGTTGTGCCTTGCAAGGAAATTACGCAATGCAAGTGTTTCCCCATATCAATATAATATTGGAAATTTTGTGTATCTTATTTTTTATTTTTCGTATATTTTTCTTTCTGTTCTTTATTCGCAAATTTTAGACGCAACAAGCAAACGTCGTTTGTCACGCGATCAGTCAGCACCCATACAGATATTTAATTTCAAGCCTGTGCCAATACACGTTTTGCTCGAAATGGAAGACACGATTGAGAGAATTCCAATGATCAAAGCTGAAATTGAGATTGGCGGTACATATAATTCGGTCGATGAGAGATTTCAGATTGAATCGAGCTTGAAAATTCATGCTTTTTGTTACAACGCGAGTCGAGGAAATTGGGAGCCCTTGATCGAGCTGTCGACCAAGGACGATATGATTTATAATCCGTGGGAATTGTCTATAAAGGTAAAATGGTGGAAGCTGAAAGCGATGAATTTCAGAAAATTTGATGATTGGCTTGGTTTTTTTTTTTTTTTTAACCGATTTAATGAAAATTATTTATGTCATAGATGTATCAGGCTGAAGCTTACAGATTGGGCTCTTGTTGTCCAACTTTTACCAATCAAATAAAAAAGAATAATAATACACCGAAACGAAAAAAAGGCGATCCGTTCGAAAGCGAGGAGGATAATAACGAGGATATGATATTTATTCGTCCTGACTTAAACCTTTCCTCAAAGATCAATCGTAATAAAATCAACAAAAATTCGTAACCTTTTATTATAATTAAAATATGATTTTTTCCTTTTCAATTTTTTAAATTTAATTTAAAAAAAATCTACCACAGGTCCTGATTACACATTCGAGCAAGAAGATGATTCAGACTCGAACGACGACGAGGGCTCTGAGAAATTGGCAAGAAGCTTCAGTCATTTGTTTACAAAAGATAGCAGCGAGGAGGATGATAGCGATTCGGATGCATCGAGCAAATATGAGGACGAGGGATTAGAACTCACACCCGAGCACGTTGTCGAGACGAGTGAGAAAGAAATATCCAAAAAATCCAACAATATTTTAATTATTTTTAATTAAAAAAAAAAAATTACAAAAATATTTATCTCCTTTTTTTTTTTTTTTTAGATTGTTCAGCCGAAGTCACACATTCTCCGATCGAAGGTGATCCTCTGACGACATACGTGATCATCAGTGCCGAGGAAAAGATCAATTTTACCATAACACCAAATACAATTTCCATACTCGAAATGATTTTAAATACATTTACGAAAAGTCGAACGGGAATTCCAATAGTTGTTACCAATGCCGGAAAACTCTCTCTTCACAATGAAATTGGCCATGCCAGTCGAATTGAATTGCGTGTACAACCGGAAGTACGTGAAATATTTTTCTCACAATTTTTTTCCACCATAAAAAAAAAAAACTCGGATGATTTTTTATTATTTTAATTTTTAGGCTGGAAATGAAAACGAGACACGTCTGGTAATTGCACGTGAATATCGAATGACCGAATCGCCTGCTAGTCCTCCAAGCAGCCCGGAAACCGAAACTTTTCCAAATGCCAGCGATACGAGTCAATTTATAACGATCGAGAATGGATTTTGCGAGCACGAGGACAATAATACAGAAAATTTACTCTCCACACCTGTTATGTTTACAGACGATTCACCGATGAAAATTTATCGCACTCTGACGGAAGAGAGCTTGAAAATTCTCATTGATGGTAAAACGCGAGATAATTTTTTTACAATTTCAATTTTAATATTATTTTTTTTGTTCCACAAAATGAAATTCTATCGAATTTCAAGGTTTCGACGAGACGTTACTTTATTGTCCAAAATGGCAAGGATACAAACTCGTGGCTCTTCGTCCAGCTAAAAACGAAGTTCGATATCACCTCATTGTCGAAGTCTCAACCGATCATCATTTACATCGAACTATATCAATTCGTTCGCCTCTTCAAGTAAGACAAAATTTTATTCTCATCAGTAAAATATTTGCAATTTTTATTTACAAGAACAAAAAAAAAAGACAAAAAAAAGAAATCAAACGAAACGAGATGTTTATTATTATTTTTTTGTAGATACGCAATGAAACTTCTTACGCCCTTGGTCTTTACTACAAGAAACAATTGCTCGAGAAGCTTCAACTTCCTCATCTCGGCGAGGCTCTCAATCCTTTCGACGATAATATGAGAATAACCGTTATAGAGCCTCATGATACTTACAACGTACCACTTTACATCACTTATCATTTTCCAATTCACGTTCTCCCCGTGCACTTGGAGTAAGTGAATTATTATTATTGTTTTTTTTTTTCTCCACTAATCGAGCAACAAAAAAAAAAAGCAAAATAATGATTCATTTAATAAATTAATAAATTTTATAATATTATTTCAACAGAAAATATCAAGTGAGCGAGCGTGGAATTAGCTGGAAAGAATTGAGTGAAAATATTAACGTTGCCAAAGACATTTATTGTGTCTCGAAGGAGGAAAATTGCAATTCGGTATTTGGCGTCAAAGTCGCCTGTACTGAGAATCCAAAATTCGTAAGAACGAATTGTCAAGTACCTCAGTATCTCATAACTGTCGTACCTCCCCTGTCTTTTGACAATAAGTTGCCATTTGTGATCGACATAAGCGTCCCATCGATCGAGTACGAAGTTAGAATTGAGCCTGGTGAGCGGATAAATGTTTATTCGCTGAAATGCGATAGCGATTCAAACGTCATTTTTAAGGTGAGCTATTTTTATTTTTTAAATATTGCTAGCTACGATTATTTAAAATAAAAAAAAGTTTTTTTTTTAAATATTGCTAGCTACGATTATTTGAAATAAAAAAATATTTTTTTGACTTAAATTTATTACAGATTCAAAATTATCTGGGAACTCAATGGACCGGTACGTTCAAAATGAACACCGAGCTTGAGAGAAGATTTGTAAAAATGTTTGCCGATAGCGAGTCAGATTCTATAAAGCCATTTGTCCTCTGTGTGGAATTGAACAAAGCATCAAGTTGGACCGTCGTCATCTACGCTCAATATTGGATCATAAATAAGACTGGCCTATCTTTGCAAATTCAAGTAATTTTCTTTTCTTTATTAATTTATAATTGTAATTTTGAAAAAGGGGAACAAAAAAAGGAAAAAATTAAGATTTAATCATCGATTTTTGATACTCGTCTCGTTTCAGGAATCACTTTCAAACACGGTCGATATACCAGGCGAGGAGCTGATAGTATTTTCACAGAAAAAAAATCGTAAAAAATTGATAATGGTCAAAGCTCATCAATCGGACTGGTCATTACCGTTTAATCTCGATTCAATAAGCTCAATGTCACTCATAGCTTGCAAGGATCTCGAGAGAAAGAGAAAATATCGTATTCTTGCTGAGATCGCAACATCGAATTTGTCACCTTTATTCACAAAAATTGTCACTTTTTTGCCCTATTTTTATATCAAAAATGACACAAAGAGAACATTAAGATTTATGGAAGAGAATGAGGATGCTGATTTGTGGAACGATCTTTTACCTGGACAGGGTGTCGCTTTTTGGCCATATACAGAATCCATGAGAATGCGCTTAAAATGGAAAAGCAGTCAATTGGTCTCGCAACATTTCGATGTTACGAAAGCCGGAAGAATTGTCCTGAGAATGGAAAATGGGGTGAGTGCATTAAAAATATTAAAAAAAAACGTTTTTTTTCTCCATCAAAGTAATTTAACTTTCATTTTTACAGTCTGCATTGTGCGTCGATGTTGCTGGTGGTAATAATTCACCTTTCATTGTGACTTTTAAGAAATATCAATCGGGCGATGCACCGGTCAGAGTTGACAATCTTTGCGATGATTTATTTCTCAAAATGCATCAGATAAATTTGGGTCAGGTCGCTCTTTTGAGCCCATTTCAGAGTATTTTGTACACCTGGGACGATCCTACCGAGAGCAGAGAGCTCGTTTGGAATGTTTACAATAGTAAAACGAAGGGATACACGGCGAAATTTAATACGGTAATTGGGCAAAATAAAAATTATCATTTCACCATGAAAATATTTTTATGTTTTTTTTTTTTAATTTTTTTTCAGGATGGATACGGCCAAGAAGTCGTAACTTTTCGAACTCTGCGTCGTTCTCCACTCACCCCGATAGTCAAGAAAATATCGCAGGATGCGCGTCTCTCGACATCGGCAAATTCAATGTCGGGCTGCAGCAGCAGCGACGATACCGACAGCGAGGCCGATAATGACTCACCGAATGTTGAGAAAGTTCGAAAAAATCGTGCTGTAGTTTATTGGATCAGTTACATAGAGAAAAAACAGCGCGTTTTGCTATTTACACAGGACGAGAATATATTTATCAAAGCAAAGAGTATCGTTGATCCTGAATGTAGCAAAAGAGAAATATTTTGTGCCCTGGCTGGCATCGGTCTGAGTATCGTGAGTAAAATTGATCTCGTGATTGTCTTTGATGATGTTTTTTTTTTCTTTTTTTTTACTATTAATTGAATGTAATTTTCATAAAATAATTTCTAAAAATTGCTCATACTCGGAGATTTTCTTAAATTTCAGGTCGTCGAATCTCCTCTGCTGGATCAGCAAAGCCGAGAATTAGCTTACGCGTGTATAAGCGATTCAGCAGCTCACTGGGAACTCGATATTGGAAAACGATGGAAAACTCTTACACTGGAATTGAGCGCTTGGATGGAAGACAAGTATAAGAATTCTTCGACAGAGGCCCAATTTGAAAATTTCATTGACGTAATTGCCACTTGAACGATATTTTATTTCTTTCCATTAACGTTTATTTTAATATATATTTTTTTTCACCGGGTAATTTTATTGTTTTTTTTCTTCTTTTAATTGCAGGTAAATTTTGTTAAGATGCATATGACGAAGCCATTTTTTGGAAAATTACGACGTACCTATTCACCAGGTTTTTGGCTTTATGTACGAAAATCTGACACTCTTACGTACGTTCAAGGAAATTTCCACAGAATACAGGCAAGTATTGTCAACGATATCGCTTCAAACTTATTTAAATATCTTTTTACTTTTTTTAATTTCAACAGATCGACAATGAGATTCACGATGCTGTATTTCCCATAATTTTGAGACCAGGCTCGAAAAAATGTTTCTCCAATCACCCTGGAAATCCGAGATTGAAGCATTGCTTAGAATTTTCCCTTTTGAAACAGAGAAAAGCTACTTACGACGTGTACAAGTAAGATCGAGTCAATCTTCGTAAAAATTCGTTTCTCGTTCGATAATTATTTTAACAAAAATGTCTCATCGTTTTTTTTTTTTTTTCAGAAAAATTAATTTAGTTATCAGAGAGTTTCATTTGGATTTGCAAGAAGAATTTTTAATCCAGCTAATGCGAGGTTTGTTTCCAAAAAAAATTGAGACCAAACACTCGATAGCTTCGAGACTTAAATCTGATCTCTCAAACTTTTATGTTCCTCTGCCTGGTGCGAGCGATAAGGTCAGCAAATTGAATGAAGCATTATTGTTTTTTTTTTTTTTCAATAACAAAAACAATAAAATGAAAAATTGATAAAAAACATTTCAGTTACCTGAAACTAAGAGAAAAACTGTGCTGGAATATCTTCACATTTCTTCGGTGAAGTTAAACGTTAAATTATTAGCTTCGGCAGAAGCGCAGACAAATAATTTAGATCCAAATGATTATTGCAGTTTTATCAGATCTATATTCGAGTACGCTTCTAATGGAACGTTTTTAAAATGCGCTGAATTCAGGTAAATTTAACTATTTTATCAAACAAAAAACAATATTCGCAAATTCGCTGAAAATAAAAATTGTTCAATTTTATAACGATGAATGATTATCATTGCAGATTACCTTACTTCGAAAAATGTGGTGTTACGATGGACAATAAAGAATTGTTGTTAGAATTATGGCAAAATTATGGAGCCGAAACGAAGCATCAGTACAATGTACTGATACTTTCGATGACGGTGCTTGGAAATCCTTACAGTTATAATTTTAAATCACCCGGAGACTATTTTTATGATACAGACACAGTGAGTAAAAAAATATCGTAGTCAAAAATGAGAAAGTTTTGATTTTTTTTTCCTCTCAATAATATCCAAATTTTTCTTTTTCCCCTCAAAATCATCAGATAATTATTCAAGGCGACGAAACGGCGGAAAAATTGAGCTACGATGTTTCCTGCCTTTTGGGCTACACCTCAATGGATGGTCAGCCAGCATCGATCTTGAATTTCAATATTACCGATTTGGATGCGACTCGTATAAAGGCAAGAATAATTTTTTTTTTATTCTATTTTTTAAATAAATTAAAAAAAAAAAATCATACTTTTTGTTAACAGAAGAGAGTGACGCGTTTTGAGAGTGCCGAGACACCAGAATCTGTTTTATCGGTGGATTGTTCATTCTCAATTGGCGTAGAGCTCGAAATGTCCGGATTAATTGTAAAACCGACCGACAGTACGTAAAAACGAGCCGACCAAATTTTCATCATCGATAAATGCAAAACTCCCGATTGATATGAAAAAGTCTATAATTTTTCAGACACCCACCAAGAGGAATTAAGATATTCGCTCAAGACTCTCGGCAAGGGTATCATCGGCCTCACTCAAACGGATGCTGAGAAAAATTCATTAAAGATACAACCAGGATTGATATTAGATACGATCAAAAGGTCAGAGATCAAAATAATCTGATCGTTTAGCTAATTATCCCGATTATTCCATCATTTTTTTTTGTTTTGTTTTTATAACATTCAATTTGTTTTCAGAGCACAAGAAATGGGATACAACTTTGTATCGCGTATACGTTTTCCACGCTACATCAATCCGTATTTGGTACGAAAACAAATAATAAAAATTCTTATCAAATTTAAATTAGTTGAAAATCGTTCGTTTAAATTATCTTCAATTATTTCTTATCAAATGCCACTTTGTCCACTTGATAAAATATTTTTTTTTGCTCATAGGCGGTCGAATTATATTCGACTTACAAAGCGAGAGGTATGCATTTACTTAATACGGTGAGAAAGAGCGATTACACGAATGCAGAGACTTACTGGGCACATGCTGCATTATCCAACGATGGAAGACACATCGCTCTCGTATCCTTGCAGTAAGCTCTCCTAGTAGCTTCCATAATTTTTTTTTTTTTAATTCTGTACAAAATTTTCATATCCTAATTAATGATATAATTTTTTTTAATCGGCTATTATTGATATTTATTTTTTTAGAGTTTTTATCGTCATAAAATCCGAAAATTGTATATACTCTTATTAGTTACAATTTTTTCGATTTCATGTTGATAAAAGTTTTTTTTTTTATATTTTTTTTTAGCAAAATATATCTGATAGAGAAGCGACATATTTGGGGTTTTTTTTTAAGAAAATATATCTGTTGGAGAAGCGATGTATTTGGGGTTTATGGGTTTTTTTTAGAATATATTTGATAGAGAAGTATTTGGAGTTCATGGACTTTTTTTATGAGAATATATTTGATAGAGAAGCGATGTATTTGGGGTTCATGGGTTGTTTTTTTTTGAGAGTATATTTGATAGAGAAGCGATGTATTTGGGGTTCATGGCCTTTTTGTTTTTAGGAGAATATTTTGATAGAGAAGCGATGTATTTGGGGTTCATGGGCTTTTTTAGGAGAATATATTTGATAGAGAAGCGATGTATTTGGGGTTCATGAGCTTTTTTTTTTAAGAAAATATATCTGATGGAGAAGCGATGTATTTGGGGTTCATGGGTTTTTTTTAGGAGAATATATTTAATAGAGAAGCGATGTATTTGGGGTTCATGGCCTTTTTGTTTTTAGGAGAATATATCTGATAGAGAAGCGATGTATTTGGGGTTCATGGGCAATCGCATGGTCAGTGGAGATGAGAGAGCTCGTCGAGGCTCCGATAGTTGACAATGGAAAGTTGATACTTCACGTGAACAAGGTAAATCCCATTTTCAACCTGCACATGATCAATTACGTTTTTTTCTTTCATTTTTTTGTCAATGAAATATTTTCTCGTTCTTTTTCGTTGCAGAAAGAGAATCAATCATCACCGATGGCCGATTGGTACTTTGAGAGCAAACACGTTGCAACGCTCGAGTGGCTCAGCCGTAAAATAAATACTGCCATGATATTGAGCATGGAAAGCAGCATTAGTCCACGTTTTGGTGTATAAATGTCGATAAAAATTATAAATATATATATATATATATATATATATATATATATATCTATATATGTGTAAGTGTGTATATAGACATATATATGTCTCAATTAAAAACAGATCGATGTATATTTCATCAAGTCCCTACAATACATCTTTTGTCGTGATTGCAAACGAAAAAAAATGAAAAAAAAAAGATATAAACGACAGGCTAACGCTTCAAAATTTATATATATGCATATATATATATATGCTTATATCCTTTCCCGTCTATTATTCAGATCGCAGATCCTTCTTGGATAAAGTACATCTAGTTTATTTCATAATTTATTTACAAAAAGTCTTAGTAAATTACACTTACAGGCATCTCCACTCGAACTAAAGTAAATAATTTAAGAGCTACACGTATTAAGATGTCTATAGAGTTAGGATACTTTGGGGTTTGGGGACATAAGCAGGGTTCAGGGAGAGTGTTCTGCTTGTTTTTTTTTTATTCTCCTTTCTTTCTCTCTCTCTCTTTCTCTCTTATAGCGGGGTCTGTTCAATCGTACGCTCTTAAAAAGAAGAAAAAAATCGTCGCAGCATTGAGAATGAAGAAATCGAAGAGTAAAAAAAAAAAAGAACCATTCGAGAACATTTTATTTTTGTCTCTCGTCGACGAGTCAAAATTGATTTTCACGAGTGTCTCGAGAATAAATGGAAAATAAATGAAAAGAGATAAGAAGAAAAAGAAAAAGCTACGCACATCATTGATGGCCAGAAGTTTGTTTTTCGTTTTTTAAGGGTAAAAAGAATTGCAAGATGTAGCGTATTTATATACATACATATTTTTCCGTATGTGTTTATGCGAGAAAACGCCCAATCGCGTTTTCAAAAATCATCACTCACTTTTCTTTTTTTTTTTTTTTTTTTTCTCTGTCTATTCGTGTGTGTGTGTATTTTTGCGAGCTCCGTTTAATTACAATAATAATTCAATATTTAAGTAAAATCTAGCACTTTATGCCAGTTTATCATTACTCTCGTCCTTTTCCTCTCTCTCTCTCTCTCTCTCTCTCTCTCTCATTCTCTATTTCGTTTGTATCTTTATTTTTATTTTCTTCAGTCATTTTACGAGCGTTAAAACGTGTAAAGATCGCTAAAGCATGTACAATATACTCCGAAAACTCGTTTCGAGTAAATTTTCACAAGTTTTTTTCTCTTCTATTTCCTCTTTCAAATAAACCACACACAGACCGGATACGACGAGACCATGAATTTCTTGGATATTCTATAGACAAACTTTCATACGCTTTTCCTCATTTCTCTCTCTCTCTCTCTCTTTCTCTCTTTTTCATCCCAGCTCGAGTTCAAATTTTCATATTTTTTTGCATCGTAGCTGGATTATTGGGTAAAAGCTTGTATTATTTTTTTTTTTTTCAAGCCTATTTGTAAATCGGCTTCTCGAACGCAATTTTACTTATCCCCTCGTCAATCTATCTTACAAAAGAATCGAGAAAAAGTGTGAAAAAGAAAGAAAAAGAAAAAAAAAATCAAATGCTCTCTCTCTCTCTCTCTCGCTCTTTCTTTCTCGCTTTAATTACTCATGTGAATTATATAATCGCTTGCCTACTTCCCTGAACTGCTTCTTATATTGTTTTGTTTGTTTTTACAGACACTTTTCCCCACTCCCTAATTCTTACAACGATTTTTCTCTTTCTCGTCTTCTTCTTCGTCTTGTCCTCCCCCTCTCCCGACCCCCCCTCGCCCAACGTTCGAGCACTCGCGTGTATTCTCAAGCGCAATCACACGCAAATTTTCATTTCGCATAAACGCAATCGGCAAATTTCCCCCTCCCCCACGCCCCACCACCCCGTTGTTACAACTCACGACACTGCGCGCGACGTATCCACGCATGAGTTTTTTTTTTTTTTGTTTCTTTCGTGTCTCCTCTTCTTCTTCTTCTTCTTCTTCTTCATCATAATTTTCTTCTTCGTCTTCTTCTTCATTCATTTATTAGCGCCCAGCCCTATTTTTCTCGTACCTTCAACGAGGGCACCTTTTTCTCCCCCTCCCCCCCTCCACCCAACATAATTCTCTCTCACTTGTCTCGTTTCTCATTAAATCACTCTCTAAGGGTGAAAAAAAAATTCGGATCCTCTACTTCTTCCTTGTGTTCCTGCCCCCCCCCCCTCCCACAGCCCAAACCCACCCCTCGTCTTCTCTCTTTTTCGCTAAAGGTGAGACTTGAGTGGTTCTTCGGCCACGCATTTTTTTTTTTCATCCTCATTCTTTTCTTTATGCATTCTCGCTATTTGGAGCGAGCATGGCGCGTAAAGAAAGAAAAAACGAAAACGAAAAAAAAAAAAAAGAAAAAAAAAGATTCAATGGAAGTGTATGTTATCTACAAAATATCTTAATTACTCGCTAATTACAGCACAAAAACATGCAAATATAAAAATTTGCATTATATCATTATAATATATTTATATAATCGTCAGCCGACGTTTATTCATCTTCTTTTTCTTCTTCATCATCTCTCTTCATTCCGTGTCGCACTTATCGCACTTCGTCGTGTCAATTTGTTGGGTTCTTTTTGTTTTTTTTTTAATATTTTTTATTTTCTGCCTCATCCTTCTTCTCACTTTGTCATTTAAATCCCGTTCATTGTTTTTGTTTGTATGTTTGTTTGTTTGTTTGTTTCCTTCTTCCTCCTCTTTTATATATTATTATGCAGATGCTGTCGCTTTTCAAGTCTCTCTCATTTTGTTCATCTTTTTTTTTCATTCATT
The DNA here is from genome assembly GCA_963669185.1 of Dyspetes luteomarginatus. NCBI lineage: Eukaryota > Metazoa > Arthropoda > Insecta > Hymenoptera > Ichneumonidae > Dyspetes > Dyspetes luteomarginatus. The sequence continues at coordinate 29,926,828 of OY769904.1, forward strand.
AACTATATGAAATATCTTACACTATCGATATTATTTTTGTTTTCATACTTTTTTTTCCTTTTCTTCTTCTTTTTACCCGCTTCTCATCTCATCGAAAATGGTAAGGTATACCCAGCTGGTGCAACCCACCACACCGACATTGCGTATACCTATAATGCGCTAACACCGATAATTAGCATTTACTTTTGTTTTTTTTTTCTTTTTTCTTTTTTCTTTTTATTTATTTATTTATTTTCATTTAATTAATTTTATTTTTTAATTCTTTTATCTTTTTTTTTTTTTGTATTTTTTTTTCTTGCTTGTTATTTCCGTAACTCGATATAAAACTACAACTGCACTGCTGGGTAAAGGGGGGCAGAGGGGGGTGGGCGGGGGGAGATTTTTTTCCAGGGCCATTGGGGGGCGGGGTGTAGGGGCGCGGGGGAGGGGGCGTTTGCAAGAGTAACGCAGTACTCTTTTTTTTTTCTTCTCACTTTCGAGTTTATATTTCATTTCATTTTCATTTTTTTTTTCATGTCGCGTTTCATTCACGCAATATAGTTTTTATGTGAGTCTTTCAAGGGTTGGGGGTTTTTTTTTTTTTTTGGGCTCGGGGGAGGCTTTTTCACACCTCATTTGCCGCCTCTTATCCGTGGGGGTGGGCAGGGGCGAATGGGGGGGGGCGACCCGTTAATTGGGGCTAGGAGGGGGGCGGGGGCGGCGCGCGCCTAATATGAGGCATCATAATAATATGAAAACATTATAAACGTTTTCACATAAGTTACGTGCCCCTCGAGCACTGAAACAAAACTCTAGCAACAATCGCGGCAACTTGTTGATCGAGTATTTGGCTCATAACGAGAGCCAACAAGCGTGATTCATGCTGTAGCAATAATGTTCGGTTGTCCGGATGCCTCGCGAGATTCAGCAATGTACCAGCTGCTCGTCTGAGCATATCCAAACTCGTACCCATTGATTCTGGATTGTCCCTCAATGCGGCAAGTCCATGCTGATTAGCAACGCCAAGGGCGCTGCTCTCTGCCTGCTCGATAAACGCAACGAGAAGGGCAACGCATGGTGTTTGAAGGGCAATTGTTCGCGCAACGCCGCTGTCAGCGGCTGACAAAAAGTGTAATAAATTAACACCAAATTCGCGCAATACTTGCTCCTCGCTACGGCACAAGAGTCTCGTAAGTACGGAGCATAATCTCTGTAGCCTCGAGTAAGGCGGTGTCGCGACAACAAGATCAACATTACTCTCGGTAACGCACAATTTGCACAATGCCTCAAGGGCAAGTCTCTGGGGTGATAATGAAGAATTTGGATTAACCGTTGGAAATGGATCTTGTCCATGTGCAGCAGGACAAACGGCCCAATGTAAGAGACCATCGAGAACAGGACGTGATATTTCTTCGGGATGCTGACTGAGATCCGTTTGACCGGCAATATTAGCGGCCATTACGAGAACATTTTCTCTAATGTGATAAAGAAAATCCCACCACCATTCGCTTTCACCTTGCAAACTGCTGCACGAATCAGCAAAATCAGCGTCCTCCTCTCTATCATAATTACGAGTTTTTTGCGTTCTGACAGGATGCTCGTGATGCAATAGCAACAATTTACCAAGCAGACTGAGAAACGTGACATTTTTAGCAAATTCCATTTCATTGCCAGGTATAAATGTTAAATTTCGTAATATCGTTGAGAGACAAACGCATCTTCGTGCTAAACTGTCCTGGCTCTCGGTCACGAGATAAAGACTAGCCTCGTCGCGTGAATAACTCTCATCCTCGTAATCGTTTATTCTTCGTCTCTTTAATGTACCAGCTGGATCACGAATTTTTAATCTTGGACCATCACGATCATCTTCCTGAGCTATAAGACTCGTTTCCGTCTCATCGTCATTTTCCAATTTAATATCACGCTTCTCCGAGTCTATCGTACTCGTAGAATCGCTCAGGCCACCATTGTGCGTTGGAAACGAGGATGCATCGTCATCCTCGCCGACTTTTGATGAAAATTCAGGAAAATCCTCACCCATATTATTATTTGCTTTACTCTCGGGTTCGCAATCTTTTTTGCTTGTACCGTCATTCTTTTTCTCAAATAATTCTCTGCCAAGATCATTCATCTCGACAGGTTCTTTTTTAATCCTCGATAAAACATCACTCAGTGTTTTCGTCTTTTTCTTTTTGTCAATTTGCTGCTGCTGCTGCTGCTGCTGTTTTTCTTCGCCATTTTCTTTCGGTTTGTTATCCTCACTGCACGAATCACCATATTTTTGTGATGATTCTACGAGATTATCGGGTAATGAGGAATCATCGTCGATTATATCCTTGTCTGTCTCTTCTTTTCTTTCAATATTGTCCACCTCTTTTTGCAACAATGGCGGCTTTTCGTCCCTGAGATGTCGGGCAAATGGCGTTATACCGATTTCCGACTGAAAGCACGTCATTATGTACTTTGTCGCGTGACTGTCAACCTGCCATGGCTCAACGTCCGTGTCACAATCCTGATGATCCCATTGTCGTCGATTGTCGAGAACAAAAAGATCATCGTCACGCGGTATCATTTTAACGGGTCGTCCACGTCTCGAGAGAAAGGTATAATTCGAGGTAGTTAACAGCTTCGTCCGATCCTCAGCGTCTATTGGTCGTGTCACGATCCCAAGATCGACCTCTGGACCGTCTGGTGTTTGACCCCAATAACGATCCTCCTCGACTGTCGATGACTCGAACATGTCCGACAATGAGCGCGAAAAATGCTCGAGCAAAACATCGAGAAGGCCAGGCAGATGCGTCAGACCAAAGTAACTCACCTGTGAAGATACAAAAATAGTTGCGATTAATAAATTGCCATTTAATTAGACGAAAAATCGACAAAGGTGTGACGGACGATACAATATTTTGAATTTATTAAAATTAAAAAATAAGAAATAAAAAATATCCCGGCAAATGGAAATTTTCATACAAAGTCATTTGCCAATTTCTGATTTGCAGATGTTTTTTTTATTATTTTTGTTTAAAAAAATGTTTACTCACCGCAGAATCATCGAATAAAAGTATATTGAGAACATCGAGGGCCCAACAACTCTCGGCGAGAAGTCCCGAGCGTAATGCCATCATAATTCGCCATGCCTCGACCGGTGCAACATCCGGACGTGTCAATTTACGCCTCTTGTAGAGCAAAGGCGTGACAGCTTCGACACTGTCAGCTGGGAATGTCATTTCTCTCTTGGGCGCTGGTTGCTGATTTATCATTGGATTCATACTGAGTTGACTCTGAAATTTTTTTTTTTTCAATAAGTATAATTACAATTTATGTCAGATAAAAAAGTTGACCCAAATGGGCGACAAAGCAAATTCACCAAATTCATCCGATACGATAATTTTCTTTAAAAAAAAAGCTTTTTTTTTTTGTTTTATTAGCAAAACTCATTTGTTTTCCTCGGTTGCCATGCATTACGTTAAATCTGCCGTTAACCTCGGACACAGCCAATTACAGAAACATACAAAGGAGCATTTCTATTATTATTATTATCATTATAATTTTATTTGGCATTTGTTTTAGTCCTTTTTATACAACGATTAAAAAAGAAGAGTGTCGTTTGATAAATTCGTGACTTTCATTTGTTTTCGCGTTAATTGAGCAAAGAACGTGCAAAAATTATTTTTCATTCAATTCAATACCGATTTTAGTATTTTTTTTAGTGGCAAAAGTCATTTGTTTGCCTCGGTTGCCATGCATCACGTTAAATTTGGCTTTAACCTCGGACACAACGAATTACAAAAACAGACAAAGGCGCATTTCTATTATTATTATTATTATCATTATATTTTGCAATTATTTCCGCGTTAATTGAGCAAGAAAAGCCATTAATTTCCTCGCCCGTGCTTTAAGAACGTGAAAAAATTATTTTTCATTCGACTCAATACCGATTTCAGTTCAAACGAATGATCTTAAGGCCCAGTTAATAACTGTCCCAAAAATCTGCCACATTTCAGATATTTTTTAACTTTCGTGTCCATAAACCAAATTAAAAGAAATATCTGTCTCTGATATGGACAATGATTGTTCATTCAACTCAATACCGATTTCAGTTCAAACGAATGATCGTAAGGCCCAGTTAATAACTGTCCCAAAAATCTGCCACATTTCAGATATTTTTTCAATTTCATGTCCAACAACCAAATTAAAAGAAATATCTGTCTCTGATATGAACAATGATTGTTCATTCAACTCAATACCGATTTCAGTTCAAACGAATGATCTTAAGGCCCACTTAATAACTGTCCAAAAAATCTGCCACATTTCAGATATTTTTTAAATTTCATGTCCAACAACCAAATATCTCTCTTTGATATGAAAATACTTATTCGATAGTCCGAGTAACGTTATTTTATAAGAAATATTACATTTTGTGCCATAATTGAGACATTCACGTTGCACGTTAAGTTTCCTATATTAAAAAAAAAAAAAAGGCAAAAAAATGAAGATTCAACTAACCTGGTGCGTTCCCGGTGGTGGATACAGAGAAGATGGTTGATTAGGATATCGATGGTCCCACGGCTGTGGTGCGTGCGGTATAACATTTATACTCGGTTGTGACGATGGTCTTGCCGGTTGTTGCGTCGCCCATTGTTGGCTATTGTTGAGATTTCCGGCTGTTGGCGATGGCGATGGTGCTGCTGCTGCCTGAGGCTGCGGGGGTGGCGGTTGTGGAGGCTGCGATTGAGGCGGTGCTTGAGGACTTGGATAGCCTTGAACCCTGTTGTTCGTGCTACCGCTGTTATACTGGTTGGTAGAACCTGGCCAGCCTTTTTGTTTTTGTTTGTTGTTGTTTTTTTTTTTTTTTGTGGAATTAAAACTCATTTATTCGTACTCTTTTTTTTTTTACTGTAAAGATTATTAAATTTAATTTATGAGAAAAAAAAAAAAAAACAATTATTTTACCTGGATAAGGCGGTCGTTGTTGATTATACTGAGGATACTGCTGGTCTTTGGCAAAATCCGGATGTCGTCTCGGTTGTGTAGGACCCGGCGGCGGTGGCGGCATATTTTTATTCGCTGGACCGCTAGACGGATACATCTGACTGCCTGCTGGCGCTCCATAACCGCTCTGTATTTTTCACATTTTTGTTTGTTTTTAGTATTAAATCGTAAGCCAGTAAGATTTGAAATAGTTATTTTTTTTTTTTCTCGTAATAATGGCATTTTGTCGCCGTTGAAATTTCATAAAAAATAAAAATCAAGCCAAGTGTGCCTGATTGACTAACACATGTAGCCTTTTCTCCATTTTTCACGAAATGTCAACCATGTAAAAGTGTCATAATTTTGTTTGTTTGCAGATTTTACATCAATTTAAGTGAAAAGAAAATTTTTCAATAAATATTTGAGATGATTAATTAACGATGCTCGTGGACTCGACATCACTTTAAATGTATTTTTTTGTTAAAAAATAATTAAAAAAAAAAAAGCTTGCCTGTTCCTGCCGATAATACTCTTGTGGACAAGAGTACGTTGTCGTCGCTGGCGACTGTGAGGGCGAAGACGGTTGACTCGTGGATGGCTGCTGCGGTGGATTTGGTGGATGACTCTGTGCCGCCGAAGGATAATTCGTACTACGAACACTCGGTGATGCACCTGCTGGATAACCAGCTGGTTGTTGACCACCGCTGTACCTGTTATACATTTCTTGATTACCGGCGCTGTTTGGTGGAATGTTGCCTCCCGGGTATCCCCTAAAAATTAAAATAAAAAAAATTATAACAAAAAAACAACCAAATTAGTGAGATTTTAGCGATCAACAAAATCATATTTTATTCCCAATAGCTTCGAAATGATCAAATGCACATGCTTTTGGCAGCAGGGCAAGAAAGGAAAAAAATATATATATATAATTTTTGCTCTCTCTTTTTTACGTTTCCCTGTATCGAGAAATTCTTGAAAAATAATTTCGTAGCATATCAAAATTATTGAGAATTTAATTTAATTTTTTTTTTTCTTTTCTCGAGATTAATTACCTATCGGCGTCTGGCACGTAAGGCGGATAATGCGATCGTGGCGTGTACGGTTGATTAAATTCTCCCTGTTGATTCATCGATGGTCCGGGCGGTCGTATGTACTGTTCCTGTGGATAATTCTGGTAGGAGCCTGCATTCTGATAATTTCCCTGTTGCATTCCTGGCAAAAAATATATTAAAAAAAATTATTACATCGTTGAGAAAAAAAAAAAAAAAAAACTGAGAAAATTTTGAAAAATGGAAATCTTTAGTTTGACGCCGATTAGACTAAAAAAATAGCTTGAGATAATTTTACAATAGAACAAAGGTGAAATATTGTGTTTTTTTGAAATTTTAAAATTATATTGAAGCATCAAAATTGAAAAATTTATTTAAAAAAAAAAAAAGAATTATAATTAAAATTGATAAAAATAGAGCGAAAAATATTATTTGGATTTACCTTGATGAGACGACGGTGTGTTGCTCTGACTCGGTGGCCTTGGAGGTGGCGGCGTATACTCAGAGGACGGTCCACCCTGATTGCCAGCTGTGTAGTTGCCCTGATAAGTGCCATAACCGTCCATGGATGCGCTACTCGAACCGGCTGCAGGGAAAGAGTCTTGGGAATTAGAAGACCCTGCAATGAGCAAAGAACACCAGGGGAGGAGCCCTCGATTTAACGCCGGAAAGTTCGTGGCAAAGGAAAAGGAAATTAGACAGGATGAGAAAGAAAAAAGAAAAAAAATCAAGGATTGTGCATTGGAGAGGCTAATTCTTTTTTTTTCCGGCGATCTAAGAGCGTGGGTCGGTGTAAAATAGAAAAAAAAAAAAAAAAAAAAGAAAAATTGTATACTTGCCTGGCGACGGTACAGAGGCCGTTCCTTTCGCGCCTTTTTTCTTCGAGCCAGCCTCGACCTGATTGATAATTGGCTGAGGATCGACACCTCCACGATCAAAATGACACTCGTACGCCAGCAAATGCCTCGTGTAATGCTTTCGCAGGGTATAAGCCGCGCTGCTGCTCGCCCCAATACCAAGAAGACCAGCAATGTCTTTCCATGTCTTGTTTTTCGTGACCTATGAAAAAATGGCTCAGTTCTATCTGAAACTCTCCAGGCGAACTCACAGAGAGAGAGAAAAAAAAAACTACTTTTTCGCTCTAAATACTTTTCAAAATCAAGACAAATATTGAGAACAAAAAAACTCGTAGTCTCTATGGAGAGAAAAAAAAAAAAAAAGGAAACAAAATTATGTAAAAATCATACGGAAAAACAAACGACTTTTTTTTTTTTTCAAACAAGAAATCAGTGCAAAAATTTCTAATTCTTTTCATCTGTACGTTTTTGCATTATTTTTTAAACCCGATAGAAAAATAAAAAATAAACAGAGAGAAAAGAAAACCTCATGCAAAATTTTACATTGGAAAAAAATTATTTATATAAGTTCTAGATAAATTACCGTAATCGTATTGCACATATTATCGACAAAATTCGTTTTTCTTTTCTTTTCTTTTCTTTTTTTTTTTTTTTGGTTTTTTTTTGTTTTATCTTCTCTGAACAATAGAATAATTCCATTTAGCACCAGGGTTCGTAGTTTCACGGTGTTTAATCCACAAACACCTCGAGAGAAAGAGAGAGAGAGAGAGAGAGTGAGAATGGGAGAGAGAGAGAGAGAGAGAGAAAGAGAGAGCTTCGATTATTAATTCAAGAGAAATCGTCGGTATGCATTTTGTCTTTTTTTTTCTTTTTTTCGTATTGAAAGAAAAAAGGAAGACAAACACGTTTTTTTTTTTTTCATATACGATTATAAATTCGATTAGATATTTTGTCATGCACAAAAACGTGCTTTCAAACGAAACTCAAAAGAGTAATTTAAACAAATTATAAGAAAAAGGAAGAAATATAGGAAGAAAAAAAAGCGCGTCACCGAGGTGTCTCATTGTTGGGGGTTTTTTTTTTTTTCGTTTTTCGAAAAATTATGAAAAACGCTCATGATGGATGTAAAAAAATTTTGCAACGAGACACCTCGTGGATACATCGATGCAAAAAAAAAATAAAAATAAAAAATAAAACCGACAATTAAAACATATATATATATATATATATATCGATATATAGATATACACAAACGAGATTTAAGACAACGGTCAAAAACGAGAAGACACCGAGGGCTAGATGGAACTACACTGCACCTTGCATACCTCCATGAAGCCCCCCCTATCCTTTACGTAGAGATATAGACGGAAGAGGTCGAGGGGGTTCTTGGAGATTGTTGGACAGCTTGTTATTGGCGTTCTTCGTTCTTCCATGAATGAAACGAGTTTGTCCAACCAACTTCTTCGTTCCATCAAATCATCCATTTCGTAGAGTTTTGCCAGACTATCCGGCTTCTGTAAATTATTTTATTTTTGTTTTTTCGTCGTTTTTTTTTTTTGACGATAATTTTTCGGTTTTATCTCGAAAATTGTAAATTTTTTCGACAATTTTAAGCATTCAAGATAAAACGGACATTTGCGGTGAATGATGACCAGGCAGGATTATTAATTGAGTACTCATATGAAAAACTTTTAAATATTAAATGCGAGGGTTAGGACGATTTTTTTTGAGATTTTTGTGCAGGGAATCATCATGCGTTTCGCCCTGGCCGCTGGTATTTTGTGATAAAAAAATTAGATATTTCGATACGACGTGCGATTAAAAAGCGAAAAATTTGATTATCGAGTCGAATTATTCATCAGATTAATAATTAATAGTTAAAAACAATAAATAATAAATTTAAAATTATTCCTTAAAAAAATTAATTAATCCTCGTGTAAACATAAAAATCATGCAAGTTGTAATAAAATTCACATTTGCCAATATCTGTAACCAAAAATTTCCAATTATCAATTTAACTGTAGAAAAAAAAATATTTTCCCTTTTTCATTGTTAAAAAAAGACAAAGGGAATTAAAAAAAAAAATTTGCCAAGAGATAAAGCACGATTGGTACATTCCAGGGCGAATAGAATCAGTTCGCTATCGTTTTTTAGTTAAAATTAGTAGGTCTGTAGGAGAAAAAAAGTGTTAAATGATTTTTTCATCATTGACAAAGCCAACAAAAAGCGTTCGAAATATTTTTCATGACATTCTTATGGGCAATTAAATCAAATATCATTGTAATTGAGTGAATTAAAATATCAATAACCTTAGATCTGTACGGGTCTTGAGGCACATGACTGTTAAACACCTGTAAAACATGAAAAATATTGAAAATTTCGTATCACGAATTTGTAGTCATAAATAGTTTTTTTTTTTTTCTTTTCTTTTGTCAGAATTTTTTATGCTGCTCAAGAAAATAGACGAAATATTGCAACTCGAGGAAACTTTGGTAGATTCAGATTTTCCTCATAGAATGACAAAAAACAGTGAGAAAAAAATAAAATAAATTACTTACCGGACTTGCTGGAGTGCGAGGCCAGCTGGGACTGTTGATATCTGGATATTCCTCGTGAATAGAATTAATGCTAGCTGCGCCGGGTGAGGGTACGGTGCTCTGGGGTGTCGCCGGATGACTGTGATATCCACCTATAATATCCTTTCGAGACTTTGGCGTAAACGCGGGATCCTCGCCGGAAGCTATAAAATCGTTTTTGGTTTTTTTTTTTTAAATCGTAAAAGTCATTTTGATTTTTTTTTTCGTAATTAAGAAATTACAATTCTTATATTACATCCACGTAGAGATTAAATTATATATGATAAAAAAAAATAATTCAACGTAATTCATGTGAGAAAAAAAAATAAAAAACTAACCAGCCGATGCGTTCGACAACGTCGATTGTTGGGAACCCTCATCGATCGATGTACCATCGGGCCCGGTCGTTATCACTGACGTTACCGTACCGCTCGAAGTAGACGTCACGTTGATAGCCGCTGTGCCTGGGAAAAAAAAAAATTAGCACGTGTTTGATTAAAAAAAAAGCGAAAAAAAAAAAAATTCAATTGATTATTTTTACTTTGACAAATTTTTATTTCAACGTTTATTTCTTCGCGTTAGAATTAACAGTTGAGTCAAAATATAAGATATTTTAAGGTGTTTTTTTTTTATTAAAAAATTATAATTTTCTTCTTTTTTCTTCGTAAATTTCGTTTAAAATATTTATTCAATTTAGTAAAATGGTAAAATGAGAGATTTGGTGAACATATTTTAGATACCTGAAGCGGTGGTGGTGATGCCACTGTCGTTGGAAGTATCAGGACCGAGATCAGCTGTACTGTGGCTGCTCGGTGTTTGTGCCGGTGCAGGATGTGAATTTGGAGTGGTGCTTGGTGGTGGCATTGGGCTACCCTCATGATTGAGAGGTGGCGTTGCCGCTGGTGGATGTTGTTGATGGGGTATCGATGGGCCCGTTGGAGGGGGTGGTGGCTGATTGCTCACGTGATTTGGCGATGGTGGGGGTGGGCCCATTGAACTTGCCGGTGGTCCCATATTACCAATTCCACCCATGCCAGGAGTACTTGGTGGTACTAAGCCACCACCACCTGCACCACCATAAACCTGAGGAGGGCCAGGACTTGGTGGCATACCCGGTGGCACGCTGTTAAATCCCATTTTATGCTAAAACGAGAGAGAAAAACAAAAAAAAATCATTTTATACTAATAATTTTCGATTAGAATATTTTTATTTAGCCTACAAATAAATTTAGAGACCCGTTTTATTTATTTTTTTACTCGTAATTTAAAACTCAAGTTTACTTTTATTATTAAAAATTAATAATTAATTCGCGAACAGAGAATATCAGTTATGGTTTGATTTTAATGTGATTTGTTTGTCGACAAAAATAGCGTTTCGTATGAAATATCAGTTATGGTTTGATTTTATTGTGATTTGTTTATCGACAAAAATAGCGTTTCGTATAAAATATCAGTCGACAAAAATAGCATTTTGTATTAAATATTAGTAGTTATGGTTTTATTTTATTGTGATTTGTTTGTCGACAAAAATAGCGTTTCGTATAAAATATCAGTTGTTTTGGTTTGATTTTATTGTCATTTGTTTAATAATTGTGAAGCAAAATAAAAACAAAAACAAAAATTTGACGATATAAATACATACCGGATACGGAGGATATTGCACCATATTGTTCGGTCTAACAGGTTGATATTGATTGTTTGGCGGTGGTTGAGAATTCGTAGGTGGTGGATAACCCTGTGGAAATTGGAGGTGCGGTCGAGGCGGTGGATAATTTCCCTGTGCTGGATAACCACCAGGCTGTCCTGCAGCCCCACCACCACCGGGGTATCCCATACCACCACCCATAGGTCCGATAACACCGAGACCACCAGGTCCTGGTCCAGGCTGAACGACGCCCGGACCGCTGCTGTTCAGCTTGTAAGTGTGCATGTGCGGCAATGGCCCCAAGGGCTGCTGATAACCTCCTGAATAAATTTATCAATTTATTTATTTTATTATATTTTTATTTTTTCTTTTTTTTTTTACCACCTCCTTGTGACAAATTTTTCCAACAAATAACAAGAAAAAGTGATTAAATTTTTTCGGAGAGTTTAAGACGAAGGAGGAGGAGAAGGAGGAAGAAAAATATACGAACCTTGAGTAGTCATTGGAGAGTGACTCATGCGTGCTGGGCCGCTACCATCCGATTGACTGCTCGACGGACGAGGAGGCATCTGAACGTTTTGTTGGCCTGTAAATAGAAAATTTGATACTTTTCAATGACTTTTGAATAATTTTACATTTCCTTTTTTTTTCCTCATTTTGGATCAAAAATCTACATTTTTAGATAAATAATATTATATCTATGGCTCATTCTACTGATATTTATTTTTTTCCTCATATCGAAGCAAAAATCTAAATTTTTGCATAAATAATAATATATCTATGGCTCATTCCACTGATATTTATTTTTTTCCTCATAAGGGAGCAAAAATTCAGTATTCTTGATTAATAATTTCTACCAAAAGTGCAAATCATACATTTTTATCTCCATGTCAGAGTAAAAATAGAGGATTCTCGATTTTGAAATAATAATAATAATAATAATAATAATAATACATGCATTTTAAATATCAATTTGATATTTTCTCGTTTTGGAGGAAAAATCTAAATCTAAATTTCTGCATAAATAATAATATATCTATGGCTCATTCCACTGATATTTATTTTTTTCCTCATATCGGAAAAATAGAGGATCCTCGATAAAAAATCAATAATAATACATGCACCTTAAATATTAATTTGATATTTTCCTCATATCGGAGTAAAAATCTGACAATAAATAATACGTACCAACGGCAGGGGACATTGACCGAGAACCAGTAGATCCAGTAGGTGAAGGGGTAGGCCTCATCCCCTGGGAGTTTGGTGTCCCTGGACCCGCGGGTCCATTCGAACTATCGTTACTATTTTGACCCGAGAGTTCCTGCAATTGCGAAGAAAAAAAAAAACCAAAAATTACAATCCAAATTAATTCCCAAAAAATTCAAAAATCCACAGGACTCTCCGAGTAAGAAAACTTTTTTTTTTTTGCTCATTTTTTTCAAATTAAATGTAAATTCAATTTTTTCACTGAATATTTCTTCAATCTTTGTCTAAATCTTGAAGAAAAAAAAGCATTTTCTCTCTCTCTCTCTCTTTCATTCTCAGAAAATCGATCGAACCTCCGATTATTCGAAAATAAAAAAAAAAGCTCAGAATATTAATTTCCCAGTAATTGAGGACATGAGCACGACACAGCCAAACACCTTTCATTATTTCCAAATTCTACGAACTACATAACCGGAAGTGAAACGAAAATTCGAGCGTCGCAACGAAAATTTTTATATTCACATATATCGTCCTCATGAGAAATATAATTCACAACTTGAAATATAATGAACAAAATTGACCAAGGAAGGAAAAGAGATCGAGCAGAAGAAACGGCGTTTTAACGCTTACGTTGTCAAAAGAAAAAAAAAGAAGAAAAAAAAAAAAAAAAAAAAAAAAATCCGACTCAGCTTGCGTGTGCGCGCGCGAGATACACGAACGATCTGTTAGGTTAGGTGAACCGAACGACAGAGGGGATCAAAAAGGGAGGGGGAAGAGCAAGAGGGCGGGAGGGGAGACTCGTATTACGCCCAGGCGGTAAGCGGAACGAAATCGTGCTCCTCTCTTCGTCTCTCCTTTATTATCCCAAAACATTGGGTACGAAACAACGAGCGATTTTCAGGATAGGTTAGAAATCTCATTCGGATGATGTAAAACGAGGGAAATATCCAAAGTAGCCTTTCGCGCTGTTAAACGAACCTTGGAATATATAAATATTGCTTTTCCTATTTTTTCATGCACACATATGTATATATGTATAATGCAAGAATTATACATATGGTTTTATGTATTTCATGTATTATTATTAATATTATACGCGTATAAAATAGCTCGAGTTAGCACGTCTTCTAATATTTTTCACTTCGTCTACAAAATGGCAACGAGAGTCCACGTCGTGTGTTTTCTCGTCATTGCTTCTGCTTCTTTGCCTACAATACACCGTTACAGGGCCCCAATCTAACACACATCTTGTTACCTCGCGAACGTGTTAATTTGAATGAAATCTCAAATTTTATACTCACGTAATTGTCGAAAGAAAAAGTTAAAAATTAAATGAATAAATAAATAAAAAAGAACGCTGTTTTTCTAACGTTCTACGCGTTCTCGCTGAATAAGTCGATATATGTACGAGATATATGTATAGGTTATGCATGCACGTAGCATTTGGTAAGTGTGTGTATTATACATGTAGCGCGTGATAGAAAGAGAAAGATAATACACGGCTATGATGTGAATGAGCTATAAAATTTTCAACGAACCACATGCGAAGAGGGAAGAAAATTATAAATTTTTTCGTCCTGGCGTATCGATGTTTATAATCGTCCTGGGTAACATACGATAGAAGAATTTTATTCGATACATCATGAGGAAGAGAACGAGAGACTCGCACGCGGCGGCATGAACGATCGTACACATCCTTCTGTCTCTCTCACTTTTTTTTAAATTTTATATATATATATATATATACATATATATCGCACTAATTCACGTTTCACTCTGTCTCTCTCACTCCACTCACTATCGACGCACACCGCAAAGTATCACACACATATTATATGTAATATAATTTTGTCTCATTTTGTCCCCCATCGTTCTCTCTCGCTTTGTTACACTCGTTGCATATGTGTATGCGCGCGTGCGTGTTTGTGTGTACGTGTGTGTTTGTCCCAGCGATTGACGCGACGTTCTCGCGCGTGAGACAGAGAGGAGACGAAAGAATTTTGAGGAAATCTAAACGAATTGACGTAACAAAAAAGAAACTAGGAATTTTTTTTTTTTTTTTGTTTTTTTTTTTTTTTTTTTACGACACTGCACAAAATTAGGCCCACCGACCACGATCCCGCACAACTGAGAACATATTCACGGATATAGAGACAGAGAGAGAGAGAGAAAGAGAGAGAGCTTGTGTAATAATCCCAAGGCGAGGTTGTTCCGCGCGCGGACACAGAGCAGCACTCACTCACTCACACACACACATACACAGTCGTTGAGTAAAAATTCCACGAGACTTTGATTTTTTTTTTCACTTTTATCTCATCGTGAGAGATGCACGATTATTCTTGATTTTTTAAATATATTTTTTATTCATGAATCAAGCTAAATGCTGCAGGAAAAACGCGAATTAGATTCCTTGACATCGTGCCCTGGCGTTCGTCGTCGTGTGGTTTCGTAGTCGTTCCCGACGCTGGGCACTACTCGCATGTATATTCCACTTATTGTATATCTATATACATTCATATATATACGGTTTGTACTGCCATCTGTGTATGTGAGTGTGCGGCGCGCACCACACACACACACACAACTTTTGGTTCACGCCACTCCGCCTCGCGCTCCGGCCACCACCACAGCAGCGCCGTAACACTCGTAACAGTCGAGAGAGCGCATGGTGTGTATCGATAGCTCGATAACCCAGGGTGTGTTACTCGTTCATTTTATTTTCTTCTTTTTTTTTCCAATTATAATTCTTTCGATGAAAATCGTATAGATGAAGAAATTAGGAAGAGTGTAGGACAAGAGACATGCCGAGGATTGAAAAAGTAGAAAAAAAGAAACAGGGACTTTGGTACATATATTTTTTTTCAACGTCGAGTTTATCGACGAGGCAAAAATTCTGGATTCTCGTTGTGCAAACTCGAGAATACATACACTCTTGCTACCACACAGCCATGGGTGAGGAAATAAACCTCCCCACCTTTTTTTCCCTCCAAGCGAAAACGAGAGAGAGAGAGAGAGGAGGGACTTGGGGCTTTTGGGATTTCGCGTCCAACGGTGTCGAGGGCGTTATTTTCAGTGGCGCGGCAAGCGTTCGTGAAACATCGGCCGGTGTACTCGGAAATGTTCGGCTGACCGAGGCAAAAAAGCCCGCGTTATTTCAAAAGATGTTCGCGCGCTTACGATGCTCGAGCCATGATTTCGTAATTTTTAGCAATGAGAACTCACGTATTCTCGTTTTTTTTTTTCTTTCTTTCTTCAATTCGACGAATACAATGTAACCTCGTGTATAAAATTGCACAGTCAACATTTCATACGCATTATTACGCTCGATTTTTTTTCCCAACAAACCTCGATTTGCTCACTCATCAATCTCATATAAACACATTTACTAATCGATCCTGCAAACTTCCGTTCCTCAAAGTTCGAAAATTTGAATTTCCCAATATTCCCGCCAAAATCAGTAAGAGCGCGCAGAGGGCGCTAGAGGGCTAAAATCGAAATTATTAACGCCCGCATAGACGAGGGATTTGTCCCGGAGGAGAAGAGAAATCGATTGCGAGTCCTCACCCCCTCAGTCGACGATCGAAAGCGTTTATATAGCGATAGTTACTACATGCATAACCCAAACTCTCGTGTCTCTCCATTTCTATACCAACAAGCGAGCTAGACGGAGAAAGAGAAATTTTCGATGATGAAGGATTAGAAATATGAACGTAGGAGCTTGAAACGTCAACCGAGTGCTTGATATCCGGCGAGCGAATGACAGGCGGAACGAAAACGTGGCGCCGAATATAGTTGAATAAGAAAGAGCGAGAGCGAGAGAGAGAGAGAGAGAGAGAGAGAGAGAGAGATAAACTAACATAAGGGTGGGAGTAGAGAGAGAGAGAGAGGGAGAAGAATCCCTCGGGCGCCCTCCACGAGATCGCCTCACCAACCCCCGCAAAAGCATTTACCAAATACACACACAACACACACGTGCGCGTGCGTTTGTAGTTTCTCTTGCTTTTACCCGCTTTGACGACCTGCCAACGACTGCACACATACACATTTACTGTTCTTCTTCTATAATATGTACCGTCAACTTGTTCCGTCTTTCTCGCACTCTCACAAACGACCCGCTCACCTTCCGTCACTCAAACACACAGTCTCATGCGCACACACAGGCGCGCAGGCATCGATGGTGCTGCCATCTGTCTCATTCCCGCACTCCTCGTCGACCCGACTCTGCTCGTCGCATGTGCACGGAGGCGATATACGAGTAGAGAGAGAGAGAGAGAGAGGGAGAATTATGAAAGGGGAAAGAGAGAGAGAGAGAGAGGTAGTGGAGAATGAGAGAAGGGGAAGAGAGATAGAGAACACGGTCGGGACCAGTACGGTTAATATCTGGGGCTCTCGGCAGCCGCGCAACTCGCGCGCGCCCTAATCGAACTATAGTTGAAGTCCCCTTATTCCCTCCCCGCCCTTTCCCGCTTCGCCGCTCGAGTCTACGGACTTCTACCTTCTCGCTCACTCTCTCTCTGTCTCTCGCGTTTACTACACGCTGTGTCGCACACAGCCTCTCGCTCCGCTTTCCCCTATGGCGACCGATCTCTCTCTCCCACCATAGCAGATTTGCTATTTTTCTCAGTTCGTTTTTTTTTTATCTCTTTTCCCTCTCCCCTCTCTCTCTCTCTCGCTCTTGGGATTTTTCACTCGCATTTGTTCTCTTACTCCTCTTTTCCTCCTTCCATGCTCTCCCGATAAACGCGTGTATTTCGCACGCACGACACAAAATGTTTTTATGATTCTCTCTCTCTCTCTCTCTCTCTCTCTCTCTTTCTTACTCGTCGATCGAGAGTTTTGATTCTACAAACGTCGAAGCCGCCGTATAACGTGAATGAGAATTACGACTGATCGCTCTTCCATATCACGACGCGACAGAGCTGCGTGTATTCACACAAACACACAAGCAAAATATTTATTTGCATGTGTGTGAGTGTGTGTCACATACAGAGATGTTAACTGCAGAGATTTTGTCGATTGGCGAGACGTAAACGTTACGAATCGTTTTGGTCATTCGAGCCAGATATGATATTGCGAATATACGCTTGGGAATGTCCTCGAACATGAGGGTACGAGAGAGAAAACGAAAAATTTCAATCATCGGGATAGTTTGGGTTTTTAGCAGGTGGTTTTTGGGACATTTTTACTGAAATTCATTTTTTTTTTTGAGTTTTGCTTCGATTGGCACGAGTGTCGAGCTTGAGAAATGATTTATGAAAATTTGAAGGGGGTTCCCCGAATCGAGTCAATAGGAAAAAGAAACTCTCTAAGAAGATTTAAATTATAAATCGATCATCATGGCAAACTTTGATGATCAAATCATTTTTTTTTTTTTACTCCTCTGGAAAACCTTTTGATGCCTTCCCTAATTAATCGTTAATCGATCGATGAAATTTCCGTACTACAAAGAGGAATATCAAATCAATCGTTGAGCGAACGTTTTTTCTCGAGAGGCTGAGGTGAAATGAAAAAAAAAAAATTGATTGATGGAGTAGCTAAAATCGTTACTCACCCCAGAATCGATCCCTTGAGTATTAGGGGTTGTCGATCGTTGCATATTGTGAAAATTCTGAAAAATTGTAATCATTAGTTACTTCGGGTCGGAAGTACAAATTTCTCATTCAATAAAAATACTCTCTTGTTCCTTAATTTTTTTTCTTATCTCGAAATTTAATTTTACCTGCGGTTGACCGGGTTGTTGGGGCTGTGGCGAGGCCGAGGGTGGCGGTGCCGGGGATTGTGAGAGTGCTCGCTGTGGCGATTGACTCGAGGAATTTGCCTGATTAGGCGGTGGCGGTGGTGGATTAGGCGGACCACCTTGATTCCATCCACGTTGTTCAGGATACAACGTCGAGGGATGTCCCGCTTGGGCGGCGTAAGAATTCAACTGAAATATAAAAAAAAAAAAGAAATAAAAAAAACATCAGATCAGCATTTTTTCTCTTGGATCGTTTCGAAGATTTTGTAATAAAAAAAATCTATTATAAGAAAAGAAAAAATTTGTAAATTCAAACATTCGCGGTGTTTTCTCATTATATCGCGCCCATTTTGCAAATCTTCGTCAACGAGGAAAGTAAAATTGAGAAAATTGCTTGTCGCTGTCGAGGATACTTTGTAAATGGGACAAAATTAGAAGCAAGCAATGTGCAATTTTCAAATTGCATCATAAGTCGACATAATTTCAATAAAATATCATCTGAGATGTTTTCTTGACTTTTATCGTCCTTAGCATTTTTTAAACAATTCAAAATTCCATAAAATTCCTCGTTCAATTTTTGCCAAATCTCGTAGCAAGGATCATTAATTGTTGTTTTTCATTAGTGGGCAAAGTTTTATACAAAACCCTCAAAGTTAGCTCGAAGTAAATGTTCATCATAAAATTCTTCAATGAATTCGAAATTGAATGAAATTTGAAAGTGGAAAGAATTTAATACAAGTATATTTTTAGTAGAGTAACGTCGAAATTGCTCGAGCTTGAACAGAAATTTTTCACAAATTTACAATTCCCATAAAATCAAAACTATATTTCATCAATTTTAACGAAATTTGTTTGTTAAATCATTCATGAGTTTGAAGGCAGATTGTCCTCCATAGTGTGCAAACAAGTTTTTTTTTTTCTAAATATGTTTTTTTCGACTTTTTAGTACATTTCAAGTAATTTGGAATAGAGTAAAAGACCCAATTACTGCTCATGGCTTTGCTATTGGACTAAAAGTAATATTTTCCATAGAATAACGTTAACTTGACTTTCCAGTGAAGATTTTCATGTACAAAAGATCATTAATCGTTGTTTTTCATTAGTGGGCAAAGTTTTATACAAAACCCTCAAAGTTAGCTCGATATAAATGTTCATCATAAAATTCTTCAATGAATTCGAAATTGAATGAAATTTGAAAGTGGACGGAATTTAATACAAGTATATTTTTAGTAGAGTAACGTCGAAATTGCTCGAGCTTGACCAGAAATTTTTCACAAATTTACAATTCCCATAAAATCAAAACTATATTTCACCAATTTTAACGAAATTCATAGGCAAAGAAGCTTTAAAACTTGTGCCAAATTTCAGCTCGTTTGTTAAATCATTCATGACTTTGAAGGACAATTTTTCTCCATAGTGTGCAAGCAAGTTTTTTTTTTCTAAATGTTTTTTTCGACTTTTTAGTACATTTCAAGTAATTTGGCATAGAGTAAAAGACCCAATTACTGTCCATGGCTTTGTTATTGGACTAAAAGTAATATTTTCCATAGAATAACGTTAATTTGTGACTTTCCAGTGAAGATTTTTGTGTTGGGGTGAATTTGTTAATAATCTTTATAATAAGGAAATTGTTTGACAAAGTAATCGTATTTAAAATATAAAAAATCTCTGATATGTAATAAATTTTTCGAACGTTCGTTGATTAAGCTTAACCATTAATTATTTGGGTCTTTGAAAATGGCAAATGTGTTTTTTTTTTCCACAATTTCCTCAATGATGCATCAAAAATCAAGTGAAACACACCTGATGATGGCTGTAAGGCGAGTGAGGCCTCGCTGGTGACGAGTAACGTGCCGTGTACGGTTGATATTGCATTGGAGTTGGCGAGCTTGGTCCACCAGGTCCAGGATGAAGCCTTGGTGAGCCCTGAAAGTGATTAAACATTGTAGAGAATATTTTTTTTTCTCAAAATTAATAAATTACAAAATAATCGTCTCAAGATCAAAGAATGAAAAAGAATAATTTCTTTTTCACCATTTCAAACTGATCAAGATCTTCGATTTCTCCAACCTTGAGACAATTTTTTTTTTTTTTTAGTTTCGCTCTTATAGATTTAAAAATTACTAAAATAAAAAAAAACAAAAATTTCATAATTCTGCTAACCCACTGAGTCAGTGAGGAGTTCGAGCATTGAAAATTCTAAAATCAACATGTTCTCTGAAAAAAAAAAAAAAAATCTCTTTATTTCCCATTAAACTTTCTCTATTTTTTCATTTTTTCAATAAATCTCGATTGAGAATATCCAAACGAAATTTCTTCATAAAATCATCTCGTAACCAAGTTTATCATTTATATTTTCTTTGTATTACGTGCTTGCAGTCAATCCCATGGCAATTAATCACAATTATCTCCGACTCTCTTAAGAATTTTCTTAAAATTTTCCATTCCATCATAAAATCAAACCAAAGGAGTAAAAAAAAAAAAAATCCACGTGCATGGATGTGCGTGTGTACCGTTTGTGGTGGTCGTTGACCAGGCTGAGGATAAACAGGTGGCACAACCGGTGGTCTTTGCATTGGCCATGGTTGCTGATAAGATTCAGGCCCGATACCCGGATAATTAGCATGAAAACGATGAACCGAGCTTGTTGCCTGGAGCAATTGATTCAAGGTCGGCGTTGGTCCAGTAGCCTGCGATATACTCTGTCCTGAGAGAAATCTTGGCTGCGCCGGAAAGCTGCCAGGACCAGGTCCAATATGAGCGAGACGAGGTTCAATTTTCGAAACTGCGTAATGATCCTCCATGTCGCTTTGATGTACTCTCTCGTTATCGTTTAACAATTGTTGTTGCTTGGAATGATAATCGAGCTGTTGTTTTGTTGGAAAATCTGGTTTTTGTATTGGATAATCTTGTTGGGCCTGTTGTTGCTGTTGTTGTTGTTGTTGATGATGATGATGATGATGTTGTTGTTGCTGCGCTTGCTGTTGTTGTTGCTGTTGCTGCTGCTGCTGCTGCTGCTGCTGCTGCTGTTTGCTCGTATATTCCGTCAATTGTTTATTGGGCCCATAATCATTTGATTTAGTTGGATAATCATCATTGTTATAATCTCTCGTTACACCTGGTGGACCAAATGGGTTTCCCGTGTGTGAAACATGAATATTTTGCTCGTGTTGCTCTTGCTTGCCGGTATTATCCTGATTGGGCTGCTGCTGCTGTTGTTGTTGTTGTTGTTGTTGCTGCTGCTGTTGCTGCTGTACGACGACCTCCCGTGGTGACTTGACCTCGCCAGCAGCGGTATGTCCACCAATGTCCTCGCGATATTGACTCATCTCGAAAGCAGAATTCACGTCGCGATTCACATACTTGAGCAGCTGCTGGGCCCCGCCCCTCGACCCTTTGTCACACGTATCACTCTCAATTTGTTGTTTAATGCACAAACTTCCACTATTAATGCTCAATTGAGAACGTTTTTTCGTACATTTTACTTTATCACTGAGCTTTACATCGTTTTGTTGGCTCTCGGCTTGCGTCGCAGCCATGTTCTTCCATCACGGTCCCATAGCAGTCTCGTAAACTGACCAATAGGGGCACATCTTGACTGGCGTACAGCGCAAATTTGGCGTTAACTCTATCACGATTGGCTGACGCGTCCGGCTACCGTGAAACACCAACAATCGCATTCTTTACCCCGTTGCCCGTTTACCACGATAACTCTCAAACCTCCTATATATATATATATATATATATATTTTGTATCTATTTTTTTAAACTTAAAAACTCTTCACTGTAACTAATTTCTTTTTCTTCACGTCACTATTCACTGCCTCCTCTCCGTCTCTCTCTCTCTCTCTCTCTCACACTCTCACTCTATCTGTTTCTCTCTCTCTCCCACGCCACGGTAGTAAGATTATGTGTCTCGTGTTTGCACGACGCTTCTACCTTTTTCTTTTTTTCGCTCGTTTTCCTTTTTTTTCTCTCTCGCTCTCGCGCTCTCACGGTCTCTTCACCTCCCCGTAACGCCCCGTGAGGAACGAAAAAACAACACACACTCGCGGCACTAATGTCAAAAGTAGCGTCGCACGGTATACGCCATCTTGTGGTTTAATACGGATGGTCATTGATCGTGAGGTAGATGGGAGTGTTGATGAGAGATGAGGGAACGTCGTTGATGCGGAAATGTCGCTATAGATGGCAGGAACTGCGCAGAGGAAATTTTGAATTTTACGCTCTCGCTTTGTCTTTATAATCGTGTATAATTGATAAATTTGTTATCAGAAATATTTCACCTGCTTATTATACGTTAGTATTTTCATGTTTTTGTTAGATTGATATTTAATTAAATGATCATCAAGACAATTTCACCATAGTTTGTCCAATTTTTTTTCATCGACTAGTAGCGCCTCTGGTGGCAAAAAAGAGGTATCAATAATTTCCTGACTCGGCGTCTTTTCCTCTTGTTGGAATTTATTTCCAACATGCTGGACGCTTCATGAACGCATCAAATATTTCTCTTATTTCCTTTTTCGTTGCCACGATTATCTACCATTTAAATTTATTATTTTTAATCCTTAGAATTGATTTAGTGGATTTTATGCGAGCTCCTGCAATTTTTCAATCAGATCAACAAAACTCTCGTCGTTTTCTGGACAAATGACGCTTTTTGCAGCGACTGTTGTAATTGCCGGCAATTATTTTTTTCCATCCTCACGAGAAAGAGAGAGAGAGAGAGAGAGAGAGAGAGTTAAATTGATGACGACACATTACTAGGTCACACTTTATGATCCATGACCTATGGGCGACGAGAGCGTTACGAATTTTTTGATTATTTGAATCTTAAGGGAGATTTTTTTTTTAATTCACCCGAATGTTTACGATCTAGCACGAAAATTTTTGGTTTTTACAAAGTACGATGTGACCTTGAATATATGGAAAGATTGTAGTCGTTTAAGATTTAGTGTCTCTTTGATATAATTAGTCAATGATAAATTAATCACCAAAATGTACGTATTTGAAAGGGTAATTAGGCTATTCGACGAGTGCAAAATTTATGAAAATCGTCGTGAGAAATATGGAATGAAGAATACAAGCGACTTGGGATGTCATGAAAAATCATCAAAAACCAAGAGCTCCGAGGTCAAAAAGGAAAATTTCACGAATGAAGATACACGAGATTTTTTCTCGAGAGACTTCGAGTCTCTCCGTACCAAAGTTAAAAAGGAAAATTCTTTAAATGAGGATTCACAAGGAATTTTGTCAAGAGATCTCGAAGCTCTTATTTCAGGAACAAAAATCATAACTGCGAGCATCGAATTTTCGAGCTTGAGTAAAATGATGGCTCTTATGTACTTTGCGGTACGTAACAATCGTGGAAAAAGAACAAAAGAAAATAGATTTCAATTATTATTTTTTTCATCTCACAGGCAGGCAACGAGGGTGCTGGGATAACCCACTTGATCGAGTCTCACGCAGTTATTCTTCAACAGCATATATATCACAGATACAAAAAAACTCAAGTGCGCCATGAATATTTGAAGCAAATTTATGAATCTGGCTTGAATCCTGCTCACTTGAATCGACATCAACAATCAGGGGACTCTCTGAGGGTCAAACTTGCTGAAATGCCAGAGGGTAATTTTTTTTTTTTTTTTTTCACACCACAAATCAAAAATTTGATCGATTGATAATCGTTCGAGGGCAGAATGGTACATGTTACAGGTCACTGTGGCATACGAGAAGCCAGATATTTTGAAGCAAAATGGCTCGATTGTTGATTCCACTCGTCCTCTTCATATAACAATTTTACCAACTGGAGAAAATGCGATTGAGCCTTTTTGCATAACTCTGCCAAAAGTTAAAAATGACGAGTATGATGGATTCAAGGAGATTGTAGAAATATTAAACACCAACAAGGCCGATCTGCAAGCTTATTATGCCAATAATAAGTGTTATTGGAAAATGAGAGAGAAACAAAATAATAAGATGAAGGTTTGCATTATTTATTTATTTTTTATTTGTTGCTGATACAAGAAACTTTGTTATCGTGAAATTCAAAGTGTTGAGAATGTTCAAAAAAGTTGGAAAATCATATTTAGATTTTTTTTTTCCTATTTGATGAATTTGGAAAAATTTACATGTTTTTATCTCGAGAAAGGCTTGAGGGATCTTTTGGAAACTTTGCACATAAATAGGGCCTCTAATGATCCTAGTTTGCTGCAATATTTCTCCTAATCGGAAACGATTGCCTCGTTTTATGGTGGATTGAATTTTTTGAAAAATTTCTCTGTTACTCAAACTTTAATTATTAATCAGCTATCAAGCTGAAAGTTTTTCCAAAAATCATATGAACAAAAATAAAAAATAATTCGAGTATTTAAAAAAATTGGAAAATTCTGTCCGATGCTTGGAATTTTTTGAATTTCATTTATTCAGGTTGCAGTAACGGATCTTGAATTCAGCTGGCTGAGAGAATGGAGAATTCTTCTGATGGCTGATCCAATGGAAAATTCGTCTCTGGTGAATGAAATGAGAGGAATGATCGATAAGCTCATAGCCGATGATTTCTCTGTGTGAGATATTTAAAAATTATTATTCAATCGATGCTGTTATTAAAAATTCTTGAATATTGACATTATTTTTTAATTCACGTTTTTTAATAAATATTATTTTGTCACAGGATCGATGTATCGCCACGATCAAGATGGCTCTTGAGAAAAATAGCGACGAGTTGCTGTTACCTGACGAAAGTTGAAATCGCCAGGGCCGTTTATCACGTTATTGGCAACAAGAAAAAGCTCGCCGACAATATTATACTCTCGATACACGGAAAATTGAAAAATGTCCATGAATTGCGAATGGAAAAGAGAAAAACATTGATAATGATAGTCGACGAGGTGAGTTTCATAATTTTTCTTAATTTCGTAAATTTTCGACCCGATCGAAATTCTTAATAAATTTCAATCTCATTTGCCTAGAGTATCGATCACGTACCCTTCGAATCAATGGAAATTTTGAGGCGTAATCCGGTAACGCGTTTTCCATCTTTCAACATTGCCTATGCGATGTTCAAAGAGCACGAGGATATTATTGTAAAAGGCTGCAAGGTTATTAAAATGAGGAAAGAATTTGGAACGTTTATTGTAAATCCAGCTCGAAATTTGGATAAAATGGAAAAACGGCTAAAAATATTTATCGATTATTGGCTGCCACATTGGCAGGGATTATATGGCATTGAGCCAAACGAGAATATCTTCGAGAACGTTCTCGTTAATAATGATGTGCTCGTTTATGCCGGTCATGGAAGTGGAATACAATATTTGCCTGGTGAAAAAATTGAAAAACTTCGAGTTCTTTCGACCGTACTTTTGTTTGGTTGTTGCAGCGTTAAACTTTTTCCTATGGGTGGCAGATTTCCCCCTTATGGAATATCAAATCAGTATCTTATTGCTTGCAGGTAAATAATAATAATAAAAAAAGAAATGTTAACTTGATATTGGGGCAAAAAAAAATTACTCCAAGAAAATATTTCATTTTTTTCGTGAATAACTTTTTTTTTTCTCTCTCTTTAGTCCTTGCGTTTTGGGCATGCTGTGGGAAGTAACCGATGGCGATATCGACAAGATGACTGCACGTTTTTTGAGCAATTGGATTCCTTCGAATGCCGAACGTAACTGGGACAACGTGGATATCAGCATGTGGGCTGATGGAACTTTGAGTCAGTGAAAAGAGAAAAATAAAATTGTTTTTATCCTTTCTATTATCTCTGAATATTTGATCGAATGTATTGAATTTTCCAGAATTCAAGAAACCAGTACATGGCGATCTAGCAACGGATTTAAAAAAATCTATCAATGAGCCAGAAATGCTTAGAGCAGTTGCTGAATCTAAAGAAATTTGTACTCAACACATGACATTAGCTGCAATAGTTGTGAGAGGATTGCCAATCAGACTTGAATGAAACTTCGGGTAAATTTCATTATTCTGTAGACGTAAAAAATGAAATTATATTACATTTTATTTAAAATAAAATGTTAGTTTTAATTTGCAGAAAAATATGAGAAAGTCACAAAATTAACAAATTTTTTTTTTAACATTTTTAAAGGAAATTTGCTTCTGTTTCGTCACATGATGATCTGCGGCTCTGGAACAGATACGCCAATGTTTTTATGCGGCAATACTTGTCCACCGTTTATGTAGAGCTCGTCCTTGACAATAACATCTTCGCCGAGGACTGTCGTTCCTTCCATTCGTACCCAACGGCCGACGACACTTCGCCAACCGACGATGCAGCTTTGGTGGACAAAAAAAGAATCTCAGATGGCAAAAAAAGATTTTTTTTTCGAATATTTTAGTATATAGTAAATGGGGGGTTTTTTTTTCTAAATCCTCTGAAAAAAATCCTCAGAAAAGGGAGTTACTCACCCTTCGAGCCATGCGTGCTCTTTAACTGTCGATGATTTTAGTAGGGTCGTTCTTTTAACGCAGCAACCATCGGCTAATGTCACACCCGGTCCAATCGTCACGTTTGGGCCAATTCTACAATCTTTGCCAATTTTTGCAGTCGGATCGACCAATACATTGCCAACGACACCAGGACCAGAGTATAATTTTTCTGGTGATTTTTGCCTCAACGAGGCAAGATACATGCACATACCTGAGAATCAAAATATTCCATGTGTTATTTGCATTTCGCTCTCGATTATTTTATATTATTTTGAGCGAGAAAAAAAGAGAAAGGATTTTTCGTACCGGTGAGAAAGTCTTTTGGCTGACCAACGTCCATCCAAAAGCCTGACAATTCCATTGCGAAGAGCTGACCGTCCTCGGCCATATTTGGAAAAACTTCCTTCTCAATACTCATCGGTCGAAGCTCTATCCTGTTCAGTATGCTAGGATTCAGTATGTACATACCTAAAATAATAATAATTATCATCAGTCTGACTGTACGGAAGAAAAATGATAAATAAAACATTTTTTACACATTTTTTATCATAAATTGAGTCTTTTTTTATTTACTTAAAAAATCTAAATGAATTAAAAAAGGATTTATTATTCCATTATTGCATTTTGTTCACTCATAGATGTAGTCAGTGAACTAGAAACAAAAATCATATATTCAAATATTAATTATGGCAATTTTTTCATCCAACAATGCAATTTTTCTCTTATCAGTGTCGTCGGTGAGAGATAGGCATAAAAATGATCATTCATTTTACTAATTTGGATCTTAAATTCCATTTTTTCATTCATCAAATTTACAATAATTAAAAAAAACATTTCACAAAATTATTATTAGTTTTTTTTTTTGTATCGTAGAAAAATTTCAATATACCGGCGTTGATTTTGTTGGAAACGAATTCTTGGGGTTTCTCGATGAAATTTTCAATTTGTCCATCATCGCCATAAACAACAACTCCGTATTTTGAAGGTTCCTCGACCTTGGTCACGACTATCGTCCCTTCACCACCGTGAGATTTATGAAAATCGAGCAATTCTCTGAACGGAAAATCGCATATTATGTCGGAATTTAAGACGAAAAATGGCTCGTTTCCCTCGGAGAGCATATCACGAGCTAGAGCGAGAGGTCCGGCAGTCCCGAGTGGTTCCGTTTCGTGAGAAAATATCAACGTGACACCGAGTTTTTTAGCCTCCTCGGCCAATTCTTTTTCCATCTCTTCGGCTCTGTACGATACAGCGAGAATTACTTCCTTGACATTGGACTCGACCTGGAAAACGCCAATTTCGAATGTACAAAATAATAATAATAATAATAATAGTAAACCATAAAAATTAATCAATTATCATGAATTAAATCAACTAATGATCATAACAGACAGTTCTGGAAAGGCGAGAATTTAAATTAGCATTTATTTAAAATTCGTACAGAATATTTTGTTATATTTGAATATTTTACTCGTAATAAATTTGAATAAAATTGAACACAACATTTTTAAGATATTTCTCAACAAATAGTACGATCTATTATTGCATTTGAGAGAGTTTATATATATTTTTTTAATATTTTTGAAATTTCAAATCAATAACTCGTTTAAATTTTTAAATATAGTTAATTAAAGAGACACTTCCGGTTCGCGTCTTTCTCTCTCTCTTGCTCATGCTCGAAATACCACGACTATTTTTTCTCTGGCAAATGGAGCGATAAATGATCGTTC
The DNA here is from genome assembly GCA_963669185.1 of Dyspetes luteomarginatus. Lineage (NCBI taxonomy): Eukaryota > Metazoa > Arthropoda > Insecta > Hymenoptera > Ichneumonidae > Dyspetes > Dyspetes luteomarginatus. The sequence continues at coordinate 29,955,017 of OY769904.1, forward strand.
CGTTTACCACGCACCTCCTCGTCTAACCCCTTAAATTCGCGTACTCGGATCCATCATCTTAGGAGAGGATTCGGAATACTCCAGGAATACTTTGACTCATTTTGTCTCTCTCTCGCTCCCGCGTAATGGCCACTAGCGCCATCTTTTGTCCATCCGTTTGTGATTCACATAATTTCAAGGTGATGTACGCAATTTTTTTGATTACTTTACGATGAAAATAAACCAAATTTTGGCGAACAATAAAAATTATTCATGATAATTCTTGAATTCTATCCCAGAATAATGTACCAAAATTTAGAGGAAAAAAAAAAAAATTGAGGTTATGTCGATCTTTTCGTATATGATTGAAATGAAGTGTCAATATTTTCTGAGCTACTCACCAGAGCTTCAATTTGATGCAAAAGCATCGGTTTATTGGCAAATTCTATGAGAGGTTTTGGCCGGCTCAAGGTCAAAGGACGCAATCTCGTTCCATAACCACCGACAAGTATGAGTGCTCTCATTTTCCCCATTTTCAGTTTTTCCGGCATTATATATGTATGGCCAATGAATTCTGAATTATCGTTGGTATCACTCACGAATCGATAAAAATTCTATTCGAATTTTTAACACTCCTTAACGTATTTAATTGCACAAATAATTTATTCTTAAAGCTTCGCCGTCATCTGTACCTTATTATATGACTTAGATTGATAAAGATAAGGGAGACTGATAAGGAAATTAATTATGAAAGAGTCGCTAATAAAATATATAATTAACGTCCAAAAATAACACGTTGATTGTCCGTCAAATTAATTAATTGTTAGGTTCTATTTGTCCTTTTTTTATACTTTTTCGTTTGGGCGTAATTTTTTATTGTCACGATTTGTTATTTAGCAGCACAAAAACGGAGCACAAGTGGACGTCAAACATTGCCACGTATGCCACTTCGTTTAATCTAGTGTTTACTGTTGATTTTTATCAAATCGGGCTCGTACACCACCAATGATGACTTCAATAATCGTCTATCTTTCGTTTTTGTTTTCACATCGTTTGCGTTTGACACGATAAAACATATTTTTGACACGTCGCGTCTAAAGCCTCACACGACGCTTCATGTTTCCCAGCTATCGCGATTATTTTTTCGATGCTTTTGCTTCTTCTTGAGGTCGTAAGAGCGGTCGCGCCTCTCGCTGTGTCGCTGTCTCGCTGTCAGTCTGAATACTGACGTCGATGCGTGCAGACTTGTGCAACTTTAAGTGCAACTCATAAGTGCGTCACGATCGAGTGTACTTTGCGTTCGAATCACAAAAAAAAAATGTCCGAAGGCAATTTTATTCCCCCGAAAGCTCCGAGCGATTTATGCTTCAACGGAAATGACTTTATCGAGGTAATTTGAGGTTTGCTCGAAATGAAAAAAAAAACAACGAGAAAATCATTGATGACTTATATATATCATTTTTTTAAAATATTTTTTGCTTGTATACGAAAAAATTCCTTCGTTTCAGTCAAATTTTGACGTGGACACTTTCCTTCACGATCATAGAAGCAACGCCAGCCTGGAAACTATGCGAGACGATCTCGGAGTTTATCTGAAAATTTTACGCTCTGCTATGATAGAATTGATAAATAAGGATTATGCCGATTTTGTCAATTTGTCAAGCGATCTCATAGGACTTGACAAAGCTATAAATCATCTGGAGGCTCCACTGGGACAATTGAGGGAGGAAGTTATGGTAAAAATTATTTATATCATTTTATATTTATTTTTTATCTTTCATTTTTCTTTTGCTTCCTCGTTAAGAAATCTTTTTATGCAGTGAAATTCCACTTAAAAATAATTTAAAATTTTTCTGCCAAAGTAGTTCTGAAAAATATTTTGAAAATGTTTAAATAATTTTCATTAAATTTCATATAATATTTGAGTTTTGATGAAATTTTCAATTTTTCCAAAAATAATTTATTATCCCTGAGAATTAAAAAGAAGAAATTATTGCGAAACATTTGTCAGAATCTGGAAGAAATTTGAAATTTTAAAAGAATTTTCCATGCTCGAACTTTGTGAATTTCATGAAAAAAAAATAATTATTGCAGCAAATTCGTCAAACTCTAGACGACGCCACGAACGAAATGTCGAACACCTTGGAGGAGCACAAAAAAATAAGAGAACAAAAGCAAAGTCTGCACAGTTTAGGAAGAGTTTATAAATCCATAACAAAACTCGATCTAATTTTGGCTACTTGCAATCTTAAGCCGGATATGCTGGAACGTGCAGCGACTGAGTTTAATCAGCTCAAATTTCATGCATCCAGATGCCAGGATAATATTGGAAAGGAATATGCAGAAGTGGGCTAAAAACAGAAAAAATACAAAAATTCTATTCTGATATTAATAATGTTTTTTTTTTTTTTTTTCGAAATATTAATTCATTCCAATTATTACGAAAATTTCATACGGAATGATTTGGAATAATAATTAAATAATTCACAGAAATGCGAGGTGTTGAATAGTCGCCTGATGGAAAATCTCGCCGAGTTACTCACAACTTGTATAAATAAATACGATAACGAGCAATTGGCTCGATGTCTACAAATTTACGTAACACTGGACAAGATCGAAGAAGCTGAGATATTGGCCAGAAAGAGAATTATCGGTCCAGCTCTCGAGAATGTAATTGTTGAGAAAAATTTGCAGAACGAGCCTCTTGGACTCGATGGAATTTATCAGAGGCTGTTAAATTATTTAAATACCGAAATCAAACAACTCCTTGACGTGACTACCGGTCACGATAGGTTTGTCATTAATTTCTCAATTTTACAGTCTGAGCGATTTAAAAATCCAAAAGATAATTTAATAAAATTGATGAATTTTATTTATTAATTTTTTATAGAAATTCCGTAAAAGGCTTCAATTTCGTGGTCAACAGTTTTTGGCCAGAAGTCGAGGAGAGAATAGAATTAAATTTAAAAATCATCTTTGCACCCGGAAATCCTCAACTCTTTCACAGTGTAAGTTAATTTTTACAAATGTCTTAATTTTTTATAATAAAAATAAAAAATACATTTTAACGATACACAATTAAATTTTTTAAATGAATATAAATTGTAGCGTTACACGGAAACATTAGAATTTCTCGGTAAATTGGAGGAGAAATGCGATTCACCGGAAACTCTGTCGTTACTAAAGGTTCATCCGCTTTACAAGCAATTTCTAAAAAAATGGAATTTACCCGTTTACTTTCAAATACGATTTCAAGAAATCGCCAGCACTGTCGAGGAACATTTGAGTCAAGCGATATCTCCGTTGTCAATTAAAAATAACGCTTGCGATTTAACAACCGAGAATTATTCGTTACATGCGACTTGCGTCACTTGGGATTCCCTCATGAAAATATGGACAGATGGAATATTTTTGCCTCAACTTCTTCATCAGTCTGTATTAATTCAACATTAACATTAACATTAACATTAAAAAAAGTAAATATAAAAATAATAAGAAAAAATTGGTAAATTGTCTGTTCGTATTGCAGGTTTTGGAAATTGAGTCTTCAGATAATTTCGAGGTATCAAGTATGGTGTAAAAATTCCGTAAATCAGGTTTGTCCCAATGAAAAATCATAATTTAAGCCATAATTTATTTTTTCCTTATTTTATTTTTTTATTTGTTTTCAAAATAAAAAATGTTTCATTTCAGTCATGGCCTTTGACATCTGCGCCAACTCCGAGCAATGTAATCGAGGCTGAACCAGCGAGTAAATTGGAATTTTTAGTTTGCCTCTACAACGATACAGAAAAATTGTTGATTCGTTTGCCGCGTCTGTTGAGTTTGGCGAGGTCGAAGCTTGCCAGTGTTAAAACTACGATAGAAAAATTACTGCAAGGTGAGAAAAATTCACAACAATATGAAATTTGAACAATTAAAATAGATTTTCGAACAAATCGACGGAAGAAAAATCATATATTTGTTAAAATATTATTGATAAATGTTATTAGACTCGTTGGAGGAAAGTCGAAAAAGTTTGGACCTTACATTGCCAATTATAACGGAAAAAATTGTTGCCGAACTTCTCGCTGATAGTGCACCAAAATTAAAACAAGTCAGCGACATTCCTCGTCTCTTCAGACGGACGATGCGTGAAAAACCGACCCAACCTTGCGGATACGTGAAAAATGCACTTACTCCGCTGAATGAATTTCAGTCAGAGTACAAAAAATCTGCACCAAACGCTGTTATTCATTGGCTACGATTGACGCTATCTTCCCTAACAGAACAGTAAATATCAAGACATTTCTTCCCCAACAGAACAGTAAATATCAAGACATTTCTGTGATTTTTTTTTTTTTTTTTTTTCAAAGATATTTCTCATCGGTCAAGGACGTTCTCGAATCTGTGCAAAAAACGGAAGAGAGTCTGAGAAGATTGAAAAAGATAAGAGACAAATCGACGGGTGTCTCGTTGTCAGAGGGTCAAGGAATAAGCGACGATGAGAAAATTCGCGTTCAGTTGGAAATTGACGTTCGCAGTTACGCTGAAACGGTAAAAAAAAAAAGGCAGATCGAAACTTTTATCAGTGGATTAAATAGTCGTTGAACATTTTGATTTTTTGATTTTAGATAAGATCCTTTGATATTTCACCATCCGATGTGTCGAACCTTGAAGAATTACTGCGAGTGGTCGAGGAGGCTGTAAAGAATAAAAGTTAAATAAAATTAATTATTATTTCACAACTAATCTCGTAGCCACGTTCGTTAAATGATCCGATTTGATCGAGAAATCATCGATATGTGCCAAGCACTTTTTTTCGCTTTGCTCGATATTCTTCTTTCAGCCAAGTCACAGTCTGTGACCAGTAGCGAAAAAAATAAAATTTCAATTTTTAAAATTTTATTACCGTATGCCTGGAATACATACATGTGTATGTGTTTTTATGTAATACATATTCATTCGTTTATTCATGCACGTGGGTGTTAAATCTACGATTAATTCTGTTTTATCGTTAATTATAGCCCGAATATATATACTTTTCTACGAATAAAAATTTTATATATTTTTTTTCTTCTCTTTTTTCACTGTTCATTCTATTCGAAAAAAAAAAATGTGGTCGATGCGATGATTTTTTCTCTTCTTGATTCTCAAACAATGTAGGCATATAATAAGTGCAGATACGCCAGAATATCTTCCAAAAAAAAAAAAAAAACGCGATAGTTCCCGTGTGTTTGACTATAGCACTTTGGACGATTAAAATAAAACAAAAAAATAAAATGAAAACGTGCATGACGAAAGTAAATTCGTCTGTTGATTAATATCGTGAAATATCTAATGAGTAAATTACCGAAAAGTCATTTTTCGACTTGATCGGGCAGTAAAATTGAATTGGGCAATTATTATAGCAGATTCAGCATGTTATCCAAATTTATATTTCCCGAAATGTTCGATTTTTTTTTTTTTCACTGGGCGCAGTTGAAAATGAAGAAAAATAACATAAATGATTAAGTTTAAAATAATGAGTAAAAGAAAAGGTAAAATAGAGATAGATAAAAACTTAAAAAAAAAAAAAAAAATACCGAGAAAATTCGTGGGAGGATAAAAATTGAGAGTTGAAATTACCGAGGAAAACAAAAATATTTTCTTCAAGAATATGCATTTTGGGTCAAATGGCATAAAGGAATAAAAATTCTGATAATTTTCCATTTCCAACGATTTGGATGTGGAAAACATGCTGGCCTATTACAATTCTCACCAAATTCTCAAAGAATATAAGACGATATTTTTATTTCATTTTTTTTTTCTTCTTTTCTTTACTATATTGAAGCGTTTAATATCACGAACGCTATAATAGCTTCAAAGCTGTTCTCGTAGATTTTTTTTGTTCTCGCCACTTAAGATTTTTTCGGTGTTCGACAATAACACGTTTTTTTTTTTAACGTTTAACTACATACTCGTAATGATTAATGATCTAACGTGATCGATACCGTTATTTATGAAATAATTACACCAGCAGATATACAATAAATAATGGTGCGATTTAATCGTCAACAAAAAGAAAAAACAAAAAATTCTTACATATGTAAACAAAGAAAAAAAGGCTCTCCTACACGGTATGGTTCTTGCTCGTAGCTCTCTCTCTCTCTCTTTTTCTCTCTTTTCGTAGAATTATTCCGTTTCGAAGGGTAAAGTACAGATGTGCATAACAGATCGTGAGATTGGTTCGATCTCGCGTTAAAAATCGATAAAAATCTCATCGATTAACGCAACGATTTCTCTACGTGCCCGAGCTCTCTTGATGGTTCGTAAATTGTATATATAATGTTTTTTTTTTTTGGTTTCTCTCCCCTCACCTATCGCAATTGATAAAGATAGTGCGAAGAAAGCTGATGAACGCAATGAACAAGTTGGAAATAACTCAAACGAGTTATTCGTTCAAATAAGAGAAACGTCAAAAGTTTTACAACTTTGAATCATTTTAATTCAATATTAAATGCATTTTAGTCCTTGGCCTGGGAAAGGTGAGGTGAGTTTTGAGGTAATTCGGGCAGACGAAAAATTTGACTACTTTATAAAGTTGGCTGAGAGGAGAATTCGAAAAAAGGAAGAATACACACGGGGCAGGAGGAAGAGTACCGACGATAGGACGCATTCTCGCGGTATTTGGACCGATCAGCGCAAATCCGGATTATCGTTAACCTGTTTCTTTATGCGTAACAGCATTGTCGTGTACCACTGATCTAATCGCGAGATTGCGTCGTATTCCTTGACCGTTTCGGTGAAACCCTCGAGATCTTGTTCCTCGAGATGATCGATCAATGACTGCAAAATAAATTTGCGATAACAAATTAATTTGGTCAAATGATAAAAATCCATTTTTTTAACTTAAATTTAAATTAATAATATTATTTTACTATTAATTTGATTGAATAACTATTGAATTTTAATAATAATTTAATGATTTCCCTTCGTTTTTTTATATTAATATTTTTCATATTTCTATTATTATTGTTATCATTATTGAATAATTGGTAAATTTAAATATGCTTAAAAAAAAATGTACCTTGACGAGTTTATACTCTCTGGAGTCTTGGAATGCCGGATATTGTTCCTGATAACGTTCGATCGCGTGCTGAGCGTTGAGCACATCGACGCAAAGATTGCAAAGCGCTGCCCTGAAAAAATATTCCTTGGCGCTATATTTCAATAGTGGACTCTCCAGGGATGCTGCTGCGACCTGAAATACCACGAAAAATTATTAAAAAATCTCTTAGCTTGGTAAATTAATTGTTAATTTTTTTTTGTTTTAATTCAATTATATCGATTGACCTGCTCATAAATTTGTATCGCTTTCTCGTAATTCTTTAGTTGTGCCGCGTACTGGGCAACCTTGAGGAGGCATTTATTGGCCGAGGAGATGCTCTCTTCGCCACGAAAATAATCAGCTGCTTGCTCATAATGATGAACTGCACGCTCGAGATCGACAGCCTCATTCTCGTACATCTCAGCTATGCTCTGATGATGCTTCGCAGCCATCGTGAATCTACCCATGTCCGTGTAGATTTCTATAGCTTTTACTAAACAACTGGCTGCCTCTGTGAAAGAAAAGAAAATAAAGAATAAAATTCGGATATGTTTTTATATTTCAAAAATTTTCTATTTTTTTTCTTCGTGTTGCTTTGTGTGAAAAATATTTCGTAGAAAATTAATGGGATTTTAGTGCTAACCATTTGGATCGGTCTTTTTGTAACAATTGGCAGCATCAACGTAATTGGTAGCAGCGTCGTGACGACTTCCAGCTTTGGAATGAAGTGTCGCAGCTTCGCAAAAAGCTGCTCCTGCGGATGCCCATTTTTTTGCCATCTTGAACATGTTTGCAGCACGCTGGTAACATTCTACAGCCTCCTCCACTTTGGACGATCCACTAAATGAGAAAATTTTATCGTCAATCCTGCTTTTTTTTTTAAGCAAAAATTTAAAATTTATAGTTTTAAAACCGTTTAAGAATTTTTAAGTGGATCCTGAAATATCGATCATTTGGAGAAATTAAGGATCTATTTTTTTTTTTAAAGCGATGAACTTGGAATAAAATTAAATTCGCTCGATCGAGTTGATTGCGTAACAAAGATGGTGTCAGAATTGTATTTTTCTTAATTTTTTTTTAGGCAACTAAATAAAAATCTTTCAAAATCTCACGTACATTAAAAATGTTTTTCGTTAAATTTCGTAATAATTGGAAAGAAAAATTGAACTTTGAATAATTTCAAATGTTTCAAACAATATTTCTCGTGTTCGAACACAAGAAAACGTCAGAAAGAAGAGGAAAAAATATGAATATTCGAAATGACACGTTACTTTCCTCATCAAGGGAATTGTGTCAAAGTCCAATAATGTGCATTGTGAGTTGCAATAAGAAGGTAAAATTGTCTCCATAAATAAATCAGCGACAGCGAGCATATTATAGATTTTCAAATTGCCAATATTATGAAATTTCGATATTTAAAAAAAAATATATCTTATGTTCGAACTGAAGCAAACTTCACGTTATTAAGAAAGAGTCACGAAGACACATTGAAAGTCTCGCATTTTACTCCATTAAGATTTTTTATAAAAATGATAAAGCAATTTTTAATTAATTACATGTATCATTTTTTTTTTTCATTAAATTTTAAATTCTAACATCATTGAGAAGAAATTCATGACAAATCGTGAGAGAGTCTGCTTGCCAATAAAAATCAATAGGGTTATCATCGATGACGTTAACATGACAGATCACAGGTTCTCTCTCTCTCTCTCTCTCGTTCTTTGCTTCTCCGTGTTTAGGATCTCTCGGTCAGCCCGAGTTGAGCAAATCGATATATGAACTCACCCGAACAGAGAGCCAAAGAATCCCTTGGATGAGCCCAATTTCTTCTCCGCCTCGGCAATCAGCTGCATCGCCTTATGCTCGTTCTCGGCCATTCTTACGTGACAATTTTTTTGTCACGCTCAACAATGTCGATCAGATTTTACACTCGTTAGAATAATTATTTTTCACGAACGAAATGTACATCGACAACACGCACTGGTGTATTGTCCTCGACGGACAAAAAAAAACCACGAAGACGGAGAACACTCTCCGTTACTGACGATACCGCGCACCGAGCAGTTCTGCGCATAATCCCATACTGTACATTTATTTTCTCTATATGTCGTTCTATAGTACGTTGTTATGATTATTGAACAAACGGCGGCAATGTTCATGTTGTATAAGATTCGATAATCGATATTTTGCTGAGCTGAAGTTTGGCACTTTTTCTTCAAATTTACCTGCTGCGACGATTCACTATAAATATCTTACCCCCTTAGGGGTTGAATTTCAAAAAATCCTTTCTTACTGGATTTTACACGTCAGTGAAGGAATATAAGGGAAAAAAAGGGAATACACTCCCCAATTTTTCATTGTTTGTAGGTCAAACGGTTTGGGCGTTAAACAGGCAGAAATTTTTATATATAAAATACTTAAGATAGACAGATAAGCTGCCGAGTCTCCGAACCAAGTAATTAATTTATTATATAAATACATAGCGAATATTTTTTTTTAGTATGCCATAATTACTCCGCCATATTGAATTGTCATCGAATTTTACATAGTGGAGGCGTTAACGGTGCTACTAAAAAATTTACCAATTTATAATAAAATACAATAGCAAGGAATCCTAGTTGACAAAACTTCTGTATTCGTGAAGTACATTCGGGAAAAGTTATAAACTATAAAACAAAATTATATTTTTCATTGTTTTTAGAAATTAGTGGCTATTCGCGATAGGTGACGTGACCATATTTTGCCTTTATAGTAGTTTCATCAAAGTAAGTATTATATTGTCTCCATTTTCTTCTTCTTGTTGGATCTTTTTGGCATCTAGAAGGGGTCATATTTATCATCAGTCCTGTAATATTAAAATCAATGATAATTTTGTGCACAATTACAAGAAATGTAGAAGAACAATTTAAAAAAAAAAGTTTATTATTATTGAAATTGATGGTATTGACAAACCTGCTTTTTGTGCCATGGCTACTAAATCCTCAAGTCTTCTTTGCTGTGTTGAGCATAAACCTGTTATTCTCTTAGGGAGTATACAGCCATCTGCTCTCAAAAATTGCCTCAAAATGAGAACATCCTGAAAAAAATCATTTCATCAAGAAATATTGAAGTATGAAAATTGGTTTAAATTTCGAATATTTAAATTATCTCACTGTGTGCTCTATTTGGAATCCTAACGAGCACAGTGGACAGGATCCATTACCGACGTGCTTTATGAGACGACTTTCTTCCGGATCCGGTACAATTTTTCCCTCTATAGTTAGTGTTTTACCTTCCCTGGTCTTGATTACTGCGTTAAAAAATGATGCATCAAATAATTCTCGGATGAATACAAAATACACGAAATTTGTAGGTTATGCGGAAAGATTTAAATGTAATCATAAGAAAAAGAGTGTTAGAGAGTTGCCAATAATTTTATTTGGTTTTTCGGCTTACTTTCTTTAAAGGGAGTGACAGGCGAGAGCGTGATACTCCTTCTAAGCTCCGGAGAAATTAGTTTTTTGCCGATGTAGGCAAAAGAACGACACAACACCGACATGTTGGATTTGACCACGAAATTCACGAGCGCCACTAGCGGCCACGAGAGTAATTATTACGACGCGCGCGCCACCACGCGGCCAATGAGCTGAACGAGCGCAATTACCCACCACCCTGAAGCTTGCCGAACATTTTGAATTTCCTAATTTATTTTTAGCTTCAAAGAATTATGAATTATGCAGAAACAATAAATACATTAATCATTGTTCAATAATTGTTCGAAGATTACAGTAATCCGATTATCACTGATTCGTCAAACTCGTTCACACTTCGTTGATCCTGACAAATGCAAACATACATGTGACGAGAAGTCCCTCTCTACTTTTTCCACATAAATACAGGCAATAATACCAATTCACCAATTCATAAAGTAATAAATAATTGAGACTCTCCCGAATCCTCTTCAGTATTTTCTGCTTTGATAAACGTCTTCGGATTTTCTTATTTGCCATAATTCTGCATCGGTCCATGAACGGCTCTTGAAAGCTCGGAGAGGAGTCGCCTCTTTAACGCAAATGGCAAAGTTTTGTATTCACCGATCGTCAGACAGACGACGTGGCCGGTCGGATATGGATGATTGTCGAGAGTATCGCGAGTGAATGAACGTCAATTTTCGTGTATCCTACAACTCTGATCTGTCATTATAACACCGAAATTATTCATCATAAGACCGATAATACTAGAAGAGACGATATAAAAAAATATCAAATCAATTAGAGCGTGAGTCTCGTCGAGGCGACCATAACGTTATAAAATGGGGTTGTGCAAGTGTCCAAAAAGAAAGGTTACAAATCAATTTTGTTTCGAGCATCGCGTCAATGTTTGTGAACATTGTATGGTCACGAATCATCCAAAGGTATTTATTTAATTATTATAACCAAATTAAATGAAAGTAACTCTTTTACATGATAAAAAATGGTCAATTTTTTCAAGAAATTCCGATATTCATAGTGTTATTCCATGGAATTAACGATGTATATATATATATATGTATATATTTATACGCACAGAATAATGCATACTTTTTCCGCAAGTGGCGCCACCACTTTGTTTTTTTTTAAATAAATTGCTATAGAGAAATTGATAAATACTTGACAATTTTGTTTTTTATGCTCCAGTGTGTTGTGCAATCATATCTACAATGGCTGAGGGACAGTGACTGCACTCCTGTATGCACTTTGTGCTCAGAAGCATTAAAAAACGTTGATTGTGTCAGACTGACTTGTTATCATGTTTTTCACTGGCCCTGCATAGACTCATACGCAAGAAATTTACCAGCAACAACAGCACCAGCTGGTTACACTTGTCCCTCTTGTCAGACTGGTATTTTTCCAGAGGCTAATTTGGTATCTCCAGTTGCCGATGTTTTGAGAGAAAAATTGGCAGGTGTTAATTGGGCAAGAGCAGGATTGGGTTTGCCACTGGTAAGATTTATTTATTTATATTGTAATTAATATCAATTTTTTTGTTCATGACAGAATATTATGACCTACCAGCGCCATTAGTTCATAATTTTGCCGCAAATTTCGTGGGGTCAGATTTTTTGTTCGTTTCTGTGAGTGGAAAAAGTATCTCGGTTGTTAATGAAAGTTTGTAATCCATTTACTTCCAAAGAGCATTAAAATTTCAGGAAAAGGTAAAATTTTAATTTTGGCAATTCGGAATTTTGTATATTAAACTTTTTTTTCCAAAATTTCAATGGACTTTTGAATAAAAAATGATTTGGCAGACTTGGGGTGGGGAAATTGTCTGCTTTTTCAAAGTATCTTGCTCATAGATTATTGAAATTTGGGGCAAGAGCAAAATCTCACCCCATTGATTTGAGATAATTTTTTTTTTACCGACTGCCGGAAGTTCACATTACCTTAAGATATAAAAAGAAATTGAATAAATAAAATTATAATAATTATCTCGATTAATTGGATGACAGTGTTGGTAGATTGTACATATTTTTTTATCAAGTATTCCAAATAGCTAACAAGAATATGAATTAGATCGAAAAATCGGTTTGTGTCAAATCTCTCTAGTTGAGCGAAGACAGAGAGCAGAAGCCAATTCAAGAGTCGAAATCTCTACCGATCGAGGACACGAAATCTTACCAGAATCACGTGAGCTCGGAGACGACGAAATCAGTAGGAGCTTCGCGAACGGCCAGCTATGTTAATTCAATGATCGCCGGTTCGAGCAATGCAAGTTCGAGTAGTCAAAAACTGGGACCGCCATACTCGGTTGTTAACATGGAGACAAATCTTGCAACGACAAATCCAACAACGAGAAAAGTCTTTGAGGCTTACGACGATCCCAAGGACATATCGTTTGATCACGATGAGAATAAGTATCAGAGAAAATCAGCGGTTGAATGGTTTATGAGATGGTGGAAATTAATAACGAGACCACCGCCAAGACGCCGAAATAATTCGGGCTCGTTGTACAAACGTTACGCAATTCTCGGTGCAATTGGCATTGTTCTTTTTGTACTGACGATTATTATATTCTCGTGGCTCGGCAGAATGGCGACAGACGGCGATCCATCGTACAATATTCTCTCGAATCCCAATATAAACGTCGAGCAGGAATCGGCAGTTTGAATTTATCAAGAATTTCCATAAAAGAAAAAAAAATCTCACGAAGGACAAATAAAGTTGACAAACTCGCCCATAGGGGAAACGTATTCCATAGGGGCAAACAGCCAGGAAGATATAAAAAAAAAATGAGATCTCAAAAAAATGGCGAAAAACGGAAATTTTTCAAACCACCACTCGCCGTTATTGAATTTACGAGACCGAAAATACGACACGATGCCGATTCAGCATGACTTGTTTTTTTTTTCTTTTTGCCAAAGCAATTTTCTTGCAAAAAAAAAAATAACGGTCCGTTCTCTCATACAAACCAGTTGGATAAGATTTTTTTTTTAATGCAAAAGATAAAATGCGTTTAATATTTTGCCGCATTTGTCGACGGCTGGCAGAAATATAAGCTGTACATTTTCTTTGCTTTCTTTACTTGTAAAAAACGTATAAATTTGTATTATATATATATATATATACATCCATATATATATATATACATTAATCTGTATATAATGCATTGGTGTTTGATATCGCCCTCTCGCGTTATTTTTTATTTTTCTTATCCTCAAACTAAAATTTGTTTGATGCTGGCGTTGATTAGAACAATGAAAAAAAAAAGTTGACTCAAGTCAGGAAAAATGATAAGGTCAGAAGTGAAATTAGAGACGATGGAAGAAAAATCTCATTGCTTAATTTCGGAGTTATCGCGTTATTGCAACGACTGTGGTTACAGAAACAAATTGTAGTTTCGATACGATATGTCTTGTTGATCATACATCCCGATTTTATGTTGATAATATCCGTCTCGTTCGACAAATCCTCACATCCTCTTGCCGTATGAACGAATCCCCTATCTGTCTTCATTCTTTTTGAGCAAAAAAAACTTTTATCCTCGGGACAACGTATGAGAAATGGCAATTTTTCTGCGTCCGTAGCTTGTGACCAAAAACTCTCGTCGCATATTGGAAAAGGTTGACGATTGTCTCCCACACATTCGTAACACAATAGCAAACTCGTTTAGATTGGGAGGAATTGATTAGAACGATGAAAAAAAAAAGTTGACTCAAGTCAGGAAAAATGATAAGGTCAGAAGTGAAATTAGAGACGATGGAAGAAAAATCTCATTGCTTAATTTCGGAGTTATCGCGTTATTGCAACGACTGTGGTTACAGAAACAAATTGTAGTTTCGATACGATATGTCTTGTTGGTCATACATCCCGATTTTATGTTGATAATATCCGTCTCGTTCGACAAATCCTCACATCCTCTTGCCGTATGAACGAATCCCCTATCTGTCTTCATTCTTTTTGAGCAAAAAAAACTTTTATCCTCGGGACAACGTATGAGAAATGGCAATTTTTCTGCGTCCGTAGCTTGTGACCAAAAACTCTCGTCGCATATTGGAAAAGGTTGACGATTGTCTCCCACACATTCGTAACACAATAGCAAACTCGTGTTCGTCACGTTGCTTTTTTCATTCTCCAATAGGTTAATGAAAAGTCGTAAATTTTCGTCAAATTTCTTCGATCCGACGAGGTGAACGATGAAACAGACGAGAATTAAAAATATTTTTCGCATTTTTTTTTCATCCTTGATTCGAATTTATTTTTTTTTTTGTTGATATTTTTTTTCGTTTTTTTTTTTGCGAGCGATTGAGAAACATTTGAGTGACCGATTTATAGACTGACATATTTGTATGGAACAAAAATAATAAATATAAAAAATTAAATGCTACTAGATCGAATATGAAAAAGTCGAATCGTTGATATAATTCGAGCGATCTTGAAATCTCACAGTGTTGGGAAATTTATTCCACGCGTCTTGGGGACGTTTAAAATTCTAATGGCAGCATCGCGCACCCTCGTAGTCTCTCGGTCGTTTCTCGCTCAACATTTTGATTTATTAAAATTTATTCACACTGTCTCGAAATATCATGAGAACGCGATCTGCCTCTTCGAGGTATAATATTTGCGGCGATGTAGAACCCACGGAATTTTCGAGATTCGAGGACACGTTGAGAGATGGAAATTGATCGATTTACCGAGTGACGAAGCGTTTCTTCTCGATTAATAATTCTATAGCCAAGCTGGATACAATTTCAAGCTCCAATCTCTTCCATTTTATCGTTAAATATTTTTATTCGATTAATCGAAATGAAATTGATGGAAAGACCGGAAAAGAAAATCATGAAAAATCAAATGAAAGAATTAACGAAATTCCCAAACGATTAAAAAAAAGTGAATTATTGCATTTTCTATCACTAAATAATATTTAATTTTTAGTTAAAACACAACGATAGTTTACCCTTAATTTGCCTTTAGGGATACATTTTTTTACACTTTTTCCTCTCTCATAAAATATTTAATTCTATTAATTCTTTTTTCACGAGATTTTCATCTCAGAATATTTCAAATATTTTATAAATGGTCGAAAAAAATGTTGATAAAAAACCTGTGCAGATGAATTTCCGCGTGGGAGGAATTGTCGATACTAAATTTGCCAAAGATTGACAATGAAATTTTGGATAATTTAAAAAAAAAAACTTAAAAACATTCTTGAGCAAAGCTTAGCCTATCTAGCTAAAAAGGATGTAAATAGAAGAAAGGCTCGAAGAAAAGTATCGTCGATTCTCGACTTTTTTTTTATCTTCACATTTTTCGCAACATTCTTTGATATAAAAGTGTGGGACGATCCGGTTCTTCGTTACATAATAAAGACAAGAAGAAGAAGAAGAAGCAGAAGAAGAATATTAAAAATTATTATATAAAAAAAAAAAAAAAATAGACAAAGTTTTAAGGTATCGCCTTTGAATGGTCCTATTGGTAGTGGCAAGAGAAGGACAGACATTAAGGCCCTGGATTTCCGGTCCAGCCGTTAGAGCTTAACTCGAAAGTTCGACGAGGTCCCAAACCTCGGGGGGGCATTTGTGGTCGAGTCAGTCGCGGCAGAGAAGGCCAAGTGGAGACTTCTCGACTCTCCTCGTGTCCTTCAACGCACTACACGTTGCTGAAAATCGTAATTATAAAATAAAAATTAGAAAAAAAATAAAAACACGTAAAAAATAATTAAGAAAAATTAAATTATTTAAAATAAAAATAACAAGAAATTAAAAACTAATTTGAAGAAAAAATTGTGAAAAATCGTGAATAATTATGAAAGGGTGCTGGAATAATTTTTGTAACGAGCTTCGAGCGAAAGGACCTTTAGGGTCGACTTGTTGTGCTCTCGCCTGTACAGCCGGTCTTTTCTACCTGTGGAATTTCAGCTCCTGTACTCTCCTCGTTGCAACTTTTTCACTCCTCGCTGTAGGTAAGTGAGATATTTATATGTAATATATAAATTTATTACGATAATAAACTCGACGATCGAGAAAATAATAATAAATTAAATATCTGTGAAAATTAAAAAAATCGTTAAAAATGTATCGATTAAAATTATAATTACTCGATTAAAATTATATTTATTAAAAGTTATTAATGGGACAATTAGTTGAAATTAATTATTATAATTATGAAATATATTTTTATGATTATTGAGAATTTAAAGATTTGAAAAAAAAATATTTTCTTGCTTGTAATCATTTTTTTGAGACCTGACACATGTGCTCGAAGCACCTTTCTGTAGTTGACGATGATCGTGTTGTAGGCGTCATCGTCACCCAACTCCGTACAGCGTCAGCGAAAAAACGCTCGTAAATACATATAGCTGTGTAAATATATCTAGAATTATATTTAAATATATATATATATACTGAAATAATAATCTCAATTGAGCAAGTAAAATAGAATAGGAAGCAGTTGATAGAATTTACTTGTTATACCGAGAAAATATTACGCGATCGTTTGTCATTTTTTTTTTTTTTTACTTGTCACGATAAAAATTTTCAGACCAGAAAGAAAATTCTCGTCCTATTAGTTTCGAAGTTCTGAGCTAATGAAGTTTTGAAAAAAAATACTCAGACGATCGTAATTACGATCGTCTGAATTCTGGGTATTAATACTCAGATTAACCTAATTTTCTAGGTATTATGAGTAATTCAAACAATTCCTTATTCTGTGTCATTACGTAAACTCGATTGAGGTGGTAAATTCAGAATATACTTGAAAAAAATTAGTCAGCAATGCTGAGTAATCGTTCGAGTAATTTTTTTTTCCTGATTACAATATTGAAAAAAAAATTGAGACCAGAACATAGACGTACTTTTAGTTTCAAAGTTATAAGCAAATAAAGATTTGTTAATAAATTACTCAGATCATCGTAATACTCGAACTACTTGAAAAAAATTAGTCAGCAATGCTGAGTAATCGTCCGAGTAATTTTTTTTTCCTGATTACAAAATTGAAAAAAAATTGAGACCAGAACATAGACGTCCTTGTAGTTTTAAAGTTATAAGCAAATAAAGATTTGTTAATAAATTACTCAGATGATCGTAATACTCAGATGAACCTAATTTTCTAGGTGTTGTAAGTAAATTTTGACAACTTCTTATTCTATATTATGCCGTATGCACACTCGATAAAAATGATAAATGGAACTTGTAATTAAAAAAAAAATACTCAATTGTAATACTGAGTATTACTCGAGAGTAATTAGATTGGGAGGAATTAGTGCACACGCATATAAAAAAAAAACCAAATAAAATAAAAAAAGACTGAATGAAATGAAAAAAAATTAAATAATACTTTTGCTACATGGTAATTTTTATAACAGGATGGCCTCTTGCTTTATACTCGTGCAAAAGAGTCCGAGATGGTCCAAAAGACACGGAAGTTGTTTTGGTGACCGGGTGTGACACGGGCCTTGGCTACAGTCTCGCTCTACATTTGCGATCGATTGGATTTCGTGTTATTGCAGCTGTTCACAAGCCCGAGAGTCCTGGTGCACTCGAATTATCGAATTTTCGTGAAATTTTCGTTCATCCACTGGACATAACAATTAGCGAAAGTGTAAAAACATTCGGTAAAGCTGTCCGCAGTTATCTCAATCGTAATGGATACGGTGAGTGTCCTGTTAATTGAAAAAATAATTATCATATAATTATATATTGCGATAATAATTATCATATAATATATATATTGCGATGTAAAATAAATAAATAAAATAATTTTCCATTATTCTGTGATTTAAATTTATACATTTATTATTATTCGTACAATTTATTTTTATAAACGTATTTATAAATCATTTGATAAACGATTCGTTTGAATTTATCGTTTTTTTTTTCGTAAATCAAAATAGTTTTACGCGGATTCGTCAATAATGCAGGAGCCATGATATTTGGTGAATTTGAGTGGCAAACTGAGGAACAAACGAGGCATCAAATTGAAGTTAATCTTCTTGGAACTATGAGAATAACACGTGAATTATTGCCTGTTATGAGGAATTATTCGACAAGGCTGATTGTCGTGACGAGTCATTGCGCCAGCGAGCCATTGCCAGGTGTCGCTGCTTATGGTGCGACCAAGGCAGGTCTTGGGGCATGGGCAACCGCTCTTAGGGTCGAGCTCAAAAAATATGGCATTGACGTCGTGAGTTTTGTGCCTGGTGAGGAAAAATTTTACTGAAACAAAAAAAAAATTCAAATTATTATATTTAATTGATTCATCGGATTAATTCATATCATTTTATCAATAATTCAAACTATTATTATTTCATTTGTATAAATACTTTTTCTTTTTCATTATTGATTTATTAAAAATTGTTCAATAATAATAATAGTCAAAAAAATCATTTTAGGTTCATTTTTTGTTTTGTGCCTGGTGAGGAAAAATTTAACTAAAACAAAAAAAAAATCAAATTATTATATTTAATTGATTCATCGGATTAATTCATATCATTTTAGCAATAATTCAAACTATTATTATTTCATTTGTATAAATACTTTTTCTTTTTCATTATTGATTTATTAAAAATTGTTCAATAATAATAATAGTAAAAAAAATTATTATTTTAGGTTCATTTATTCGCGAGAGTAATTTATTGTCTGAGCAACGAGGGCACTTTGATGCAATGAACGCTGGAATGAGCGACGAAACGCGATTATTTTATGGTGATTATTTTACTCGATATGCAAATTATCTCTCAAATTTTGCACCGACGAATTTACCCCAAAGATTGATGGATCCAACGGTATATGAGATATTCGAGGGGGCACTGCTCGATCATAATCCTCGAGCTGTCTACAGGTAAGCTTTTGTGTAATAAATCATGAAATTTGAGAATATCACGTATATATTTTTTAACCTTTTTTTTTTCTACACATTTTCTTCTGCTTTTTTTCATTTATATATATATATATATTTTTTTTTTTTACAATTTCCTCACGTTTTTTTGTTCTCAACATTGTCTACTATTTTTTGATAATTTTAATATTTATCTTTAATTTTTAGATTCTATTTATTTTTCTATTTTTTTGTTTTTCTAACGTATTTCCTTTTTACTCCCGACTGCCCGAAGGACAAAAAGACGGGAATATGCGATTCATTGATTTTTACGTACGTTCTCTTTTTTTTCTCAATCACGTATTTCTATACCGTTTACTATTTACCACAAACCCCCATGGGATTGGGTACTCAGCTGGCTTAGGCGCCACCCCGCCACTGCCAGAGCCCGATTTTGTGCGTGATCCAATTCCATCAGTTGACTTCTACAATTGTTCATTCAATAAAATTGGCCGGCAAGGCAAAGCTAGAGGGGAGACAGGATCACCTCCATTTTTAGACATAGTTAGGCTAAATTTGATATTGAACAATGAAGAAAAAGAAGAAGAAGAAGAAGACGAAAAAGAAGAAGAAGAGGAAGAAGAGGAAGAAGGAGAAGAAGGAGAAGACGAAGAAGAAGAAGAAGGAGAAGAAGGAGAAGACGAAGAAGAAGAAGAAGAAGAAGAAGAAGAAGAAGAAGAAGAAGAAGAGGAAGAAGAAAAAGAAGAAGAAGAAAAAGCCCGCTCGTACCGCGCGCTGGCTGCGTAAAAAGCGTTTTCGGTTTTTTTTTTCCTTTCTTATTTATTCCATTGATTTATTTTTTGGACGTTTTTTTTTTTAATTTTTAATCCAAATTTGTTAAATTTTTCAATTGATGAATTATTTGATTTTAATTTCTTCTTCTTATTTTTTTTTAATTTTTGGTGGATTTCATCACGATCAGGTGCGAGCCCTGGCGATATATGGTGTATCGTATAATGTTCACAATCTCACCGACAAAATTGCGAGATCGTTTGGTCGAATGGTTCGTGCAAATGCCAGCCTGGAAGTCGAACGAGCCAGTGAAAAATGAAGGAACGACCGATTCGTGATGATATCGAGGTTCTCCAATCTGGCCTGGAGTCTCAACGATTTTTCCAGGATTTCTCGTCCCTCGCTCGTAGAATTATCTATGGAAAATATAAATAACGCCGAAAAAAAATCAGTAGGGCAATTTTTCTAGCAAAAAATGCCGAAAAGCATAACGAAATATTATTCTAATTTTAATATTTAATTTTTATAATTACACATGCATCGTGTACACTTGGGGACAATGAAAAATAAATTTTTGATTTTTTTTACGACACCCTCAATATACATCCCTCATATTACATATAACGAAAAAATTTCAGAGAATCTTCAATAAAAAAATTCTACCAGAAATTTGTCTCGTTATGTTGATGCGAAAAAAAAGTTTTTGTGGATTGAAAAAAAAAAAAAAATATATGGAATTTCCTACAAGGAAATTGCTGGACTGAAAAATAAATTTTCGATTTTTTTTACGACACCCTCGATATACATCCCTCATATTACATACAACGAAAAATTTACAAAGAATCTTTAATAAAAAAAATCTATCAGAAATTTGTCTCTTTATGTTGATGCAAAAAAAAAATGGAATTTCGTACAAGGAAATTGCTGGACAGAAAAATAAATTTTCGATTTTTTTTTTACGACACCCTTGATATACATCCCTCATATTACATACAACGAAAAAATTACCAAGAATCTTTAATAAAAAAATTCCATCAGAAATTTGTCTCGTTATGTTGATGCAAAAAAAAAATATGGAATTTCGTACAAGGAAATTGCTGGACTGAAAAATAAATTTTCGATTTTTTTTTACGACACCCTCGATATACATCCCTCATATTACATACAACGAAAAATTTACAAAGAATCTTTAATAAAAAAAATCTATCAGAAATTTGTCTCTTTATGTTGATGCAAAAAAAAAATGGAATTACCTACAAGGAAATTGCTGGACTGAAAAATAAATTTTCGATTTTTTTTTACGACACCCTCGATATACATCCCTCATATTACATACAACGAAAAATTTACAAAGAATCTTTAATAAAAAAATTCCATCAGAAATTTGTCTCGTTATGTTGATGCAAAAAAAAAATATGGAATTTCGTACAAGGAAATTGCTGGACTGAAAAATAAATTTTCGATTTTTTTTTACGACACCCTCGATATACATCCCTCATATTACATATAACGAAAAAATTTCAGAGAATCTTCAATAAAAAAATTCCATCAGAAATTTGTCTCGTTATGTTGATGCAAAAAAAAATATATGGAATTTCGTACAAGGAAATTGCTGGACAGAAAAATAAATTTTCGATTTTTTTTTACGACACCCTCGATATTCATCCCTCATATTACATACAAAAAAAAATTACAAAGAATCTTCGATAAAAAAAAATCCATCAGAAATTTGTCTCTTTATGTTGATGCGAAAAAAAAGTTTTTGTGGATATAAAAAAACAAAAAAAAAATGGAATCTGAAAAATAAATGTTGTTCGATTTTTTTACGACACCCTCGATATTCATCCCTCATATTACATATAACGAAAAGTTTACAAAGAATCTTCAATAAAAAAATTCCATCAGAAATTTGTCTCTTTATGTTGATGCGAAAAAAAAGTTTTTGTGGATTTAAAAAAAAAAAAAAAACCTTATTGGAATTTCCTACAAGGAAATTGCTGGAGTGAGACGATTAATCAAAATCTCGCCAAGCGAAGATAATAAAATCACGTGCGACAGTTGCGCCCCCGGTCAATTGGAACATGACCAATATTATAATAGTACGATAATGACCGACGTGTTACAGGGAAGTCCATTTCGTGAGAGCGTCGCATCGAAGCATTTTAATAGATAGCCGTAAACTTTTTTTTTCGATTACATTGAATCGAAAATTTATCATCATGAAAGTAAATTTGCTTATCAGATCATGGAATAAAAAATTAAAATTGGCCAAACCCAATAAAATTGGCAATGAATTCAAATGAATTAAGATAATAATAATTATTATTATTATTAATATAGAAATGTCATTTTTATTTTGTACGAGTAAAATTGTTTTGTCCAAATAAATTTTTGCCAATAAAAAAAAAATCAATTTTTCACAGTGGATTTGCAGAGGTACAAAGATGGGACTCTTGTAGTTTTTCCATCTTAGCTTTTCTATGAGCAGAACGAGGACAAGTAGAACGAGGAATTTTAATAGATATGGAAGTGAGTCGAATTATTTCTCGAGTTATTTCTGAGGTATTGATAAAAAAAATTTGCTGCATAAATAATTTTATTTATAGAGAAAAAGGACGTTTGAAAATATATATCTCAGTTTGGCCAACGACGAATATAAAAAAGGATTTAAGTTTGAAATTTTTGATAAATTTCATAATTTTGAAATTCAAATAAAAACTTTAGACTATCAAATTGAAAATAAGAGAGAAATAACGTGCAAATTTAAACTTGCACTTTCAGTTTGAATTATTGGAATTTTGGCTTTTTTTTTTAAATTAGGAGCCAAAGAAAAAATGTGCTGTCCAGTTTTAATCTTAAAATTTTTATTTTTTGATAATCGAAAAATAATTTTCTATCCAACTTTGAGACACTTCACGTTCTAATGATGGAAAAAAATCTTATGGCAATTTATTATTGTGTTTATATATATAAGTAGAGTGTCCAACACTCCAGGATATCGTAATCTGGCAATTTCGTTGATAATTAAAAAAAAAGGCAAGGACAAGCAGAATGAGGAATTTTAATAGATATGGAATCAAATTATTGGGTTAGGAGCCAAAGAAAAAATGTGCTGTCCAGTTTTAATATTAAATTTTGTATTTTTTGATAATCGTAAAATAATTTTCTATCCAACTTTGAGACACTTTACGTTCTACTGATGGAAAAAAATCTTATGGCAATTTATTATTTTGTTTATATATATAAGTAGAGTGTCCGACATTCCAGGATATCGTAATCTGGCAATTTCGTTGATAATTAAAAAAAAGGCAAGGTCAAGCAGAATGAGGAATTTTAATAGATATGGAATCAAATTATTGGGTTAGGAGCCAAAGAAAAAATGTGCTGTCCAGTTTTAATCTTAAATTTTTTATTCTTTGATAATCGTAAAATAATTTTCTATCCAACTTTGAGACACTTTACGTTCTACTGATGGAAAAAAATCTTATGGCAATTTATTATTGTGTTTATATATATAACTAGAGTGTCCGACACTCCAGGATATCATAATCTGGCAATTTCGTTGATAATTAAAAAAAAAAAAGGCAGCAACAATGTACGACGAAGTTAGGAGAGATCGAAGATTGAACAGAAAAAAAAACCAATACATGTGGTCTGTGCGATAATTCTGGCGGTTTGCGAGCAAACACACTTGAAAAATTTCAATCAACATGAAGAAAAAATTATTTATCTAACGCAAATATAAACTGATGAATGTTTCGATTGAATGTAAAAGTGTAAATTTTTTCATTGATGGAGGATGCAGGTGTCCAAGCTATGAATTTCGAAATATTTCTTTAATATTACTAAACATATATATTTTTTTTTTTATCAACACGAGAAAACAAGTGCCCCGATTAGATAATCCTCGATACCTCTTAGTATATAATCTGATTATGGATCTTAAATCATCATCAGTCACAGTCTATCGTTTCAACGATAAACTCTAAACTCGTCTCGAAATTGACAGTATCGAAGCTTAAATTTGACAAATATGTTTTCGAGCAAAGGTGAATATATTTTTTTTTCTATTAAATTCTCACATCTCGCAGCTCAATTTTTTTTAAGTATAGATCTCTTTTTATCAAATTGTAAAAAATAAAATTGAATTTAATTGCGAAGAAATAAAAATTGGCAAATATTAATAATAATTGCCAAAATTTTTTAGTCATTATTTTGTTGTAAAATTCTTTTCACAGCATTGAAATAAATCATCAGGGATGAGGATTAAATAATAATCAAATAATTATTGGCAATTATTGATTTTTTTTTTTTCCATAAAATTATTTTCATCATTACATGAATGATTATCGAAAATTCAAATTATTAAAATTTATTTTATGTATCATTTTTTTTTTTTTTTAGCATTCGTCGTAGCGGTTTTCTGTGTTGTCGCGACCACCGCAACTTCTTTCAAGGGTTGTACAGAAGGGCCGCAACCCATTGAGCTGAGAGTCAACGGATGCGAGACCGAACCCTGCATCTTTATTCGTGGTCAAGATGTTACCGCCGAGTGGGACTTTGCCGTGGGTGAGTTCAATCAAATTTTTTTAATAATCCGTATAAAGTATATTCGTTAAAATTATTTTGAGAATCCCTTTCCCTCTCTTCATCATTGAAGATGGAAATAGACGTAATGCATCAGTTACGTAACGAATTAAAAATCGCCAATTTTTCACGTCCCATTCTCTGGCTGTGATTAAAATGATAAAAAGCCAAAAATGAATTTACTCAAAATTATAGTCAATTATTACAGAGAAATGGCATTAAAAAAATTCGTAATCAATTAAAATCCATTTTGGATCTTTGGAAGACTCGTACGAAATATAAATTAGCTAAAATTTCATTAAAAAGGAAAAAGAAACGGAAACTGGCCCATTTCAACATTTTCATATTCTTCATTTTTAATGGCTGCCATTTAATGCTTCATTGAAGTATGTGAAGCTACGATTGACGTCTGGTAATTTAATATTGCATTTTTTTAATAGTCCGTATAAAGTATATTCGTTAAAATTATTTTGAGAATCCCTTTCAATCCCTTTTCCTCTTCATCATTGAAGACGGAAATTGACGTAATGCATCAGTTACGTAACGAAGTAAAAATCGCCAATTTTTCACGTCCAATTTTTCACGTACAATTGACGTTTGGTAATTTAATATTGCATTTTTTTTTTTTTTGTATCAGTCGAGGACACTGACAATTTGAAGCCCCAGGTCAAGGCAACGACTCTTGGTGTTACGGTCAACTATCCTCTTCCTGAGAAAAATGCCTGTAAATCACTGGTGAACGGCGAGTGTCCATTGGACGCTGGTGAGGAAATCACTTATGGACTCGCCATGCCAATCCTGAAGAGTTATCCCAAAGTCTCATTACTTTTGGAATTTTCTCTTCTCGACAAGGACAATAATGTTCACGTTTGCTTCAAGCTTAACGCCAAGGTCGCCGACAAATAACTTGACTCAGGCAACGAGAAACGATTATTCTTTGACAACAAAAAGATAAAATGATATTTTAATAATAAAATAAAAACTTTGCATCTTATGAGAAGTAAAAACGTTTCTTTTTTTTTCTTATGTTTTGTTTATTTGTATTATTTCTATGTATGACACTTTTGGGGTTTACGAACCTTTTTTTTTCATATAATAATTCACTTTTCTGAACTTTATTGCTTTTATTACTTCCTGTAACGCATCCTGAGATTGTCACAATTGAAAAAATAGGGAAATAGCTAATTTGTGACGATGTCGAGATTCGTCAATCTTGTCCGACGTTACGACAAATTTTCAGGAATTCATGACTCTTCGCTCGTAGAATTATCCATGGAAAATATGAACGAAGAAAACGACGATTCTAGGTCTTTGGACTGCCAAAAACAGTTTCTGGCCCTGCCAAAAGCAGTTCTTGGCACTGTCAACAACAGTTCCTGGCACTGCCAAAAGCAGTTCCTGGCACTGCCAAAAGCAGTTCCTGGCACTGCCAAAAACAGTTCTTGGCACTGTCAACAAGAGTTCCTGGCACTGCCAAAAACAGTTCCTGGAACTGCCAAAAGCATATTCTGGCACTGCCAAAAGCAATTTCTGGCACTGCCAAAAACAGTTCTTGGGACTGCCAAAAACAGCTCTTGGCACTGCCAAAAACAGTTCTTGGCACTGCCAAAAGCAGTTCCTGGCACTGCCAAAAGCAGTTTCTGGCACTGCCAAAAACAGTTCCTGGAACTGCCAAAAGCATTTTCTGGCACTGCCAAAAGCAGTTTTTGGCACCTACAATTTTAAGTCGATGTAATTTGAAATGTAATTCAAATCTATAAGGATTATGACGTAATTTTTCAATATGAAGATTTTCTCAAGATTTTTCATAAGATTTTGATGCCCCTGAAACATTCTCTTCTCGACAACAAAGAGATGACGTTCAAATTTTCTTCAAACTCGATTCAAAGATCGATGACAAATAATTTGGTAATAATGTGAATAATTTTCCCTTTCTTCATCTGCTTTTTCCTAATTTTCCCTATGACTATCGCGGCTTCAAACAGCTCTCTTTGGTATTCAATAAATTGGCAAATCAAGAGCGAAGGAAGAAAAATGATTTTTCGATGAATTTGACATCAAAGAAAATGTGTATTGTTTGTGAAAATATATACACGTACGATAGAATGATGACTGTCGATTTTTTTATTGAAGATTTCGTGGTTATTTTTCGCCTCACAAATGAGAAATAACTAAAAAGTTTTCACAATTTAAAACGCACAGGTTGTCACTAATTTCAGTAAATATATATTGTTTGCTTCTTCTTTCTCTTCTACTATTTGGGGTTAGTTGCGCCAACGGAAGTTACTTCGCGCACAGCGAGTATTGCGCATGTCCGTCGACGCACTGCTGACAACTGCACATACGTCCGCCCGGCCGCAGTGGCGCTAGTGTGCAAGAGGTGAAATTCAAATGCCGAAGTTGGTAGCGATGATAATACGGTTGAAAAAAGTAAAAATGGCTGGACCACTGCAACAGTCAAATCTCACGTGTTTTCTTTTACTTGAATTGTTTACGTTTCGAAGTGCGAATTATCTTTTATCGAAGCGTATAACGATCCGGGGATCGCAGTGTGAAATAATTTACTCATATCACATCGACAATGACACGAGTTCTTTCGTAAACACAAAATGAGCATTTGACAACAAAAAAACGATCGCGAAAAAGCTCATTGTTGATGAGTCCTCGAGTGAGTGAAAAGTGATGAAAGTTTTGTGCTCGATGAGAAAAATGAACAAATTTTACCGTGCTCGTTTCGATGTCTTTCTTTGCGGATGGTTATTGATATGGAAAACGATCGAGGCATCGAATTTATTAGCGAGATCGCCGCTCAGCCGAAAAATCGTTATAATCATATGACGAAGGTGTTGTTTCATCTGGGATGTAAGATAAAGGTTGATATTTTCATCATAACCTAACAATAAATAGTATTTAAGTTGTATTCATTTGAAGAGTCCCATTTTTACTCAACTGCTCGGAATTTTCTTTTGTTTATCTTTCTTCATTTGTTTTTACTATTATAAAACGCCACGTTTCGTCGACGACAATTCAAAATGGCGCATTCAATATGGCCGACCACAAAACCAAAAATACTTCGATTTTCATGAAAATCAGTACTCTAAGGTTTTCGAGATCGCTGATTTCAAATTCAACGTTAACATTTAAAAATTCCCCATAATATGAAAAATACATTTCCGCCTATAAATTCTTTCCCATGTTCTTAACTAAAAATTCCAATGTAACATAAAAAAAAAAATTCTTCATTAAAAATTAACCAACGATCGAGATCCTAATGAAATAAGACCTTGTAGCGTATAACTTATGGGATCCCCGAGGAATTGAGACGTCGGATAGACGTGAAAGATTTATGAAAGGCAATAAAGTGTCGAGCTCGTGAAATTCGCGAGCAAAAATGAATCTATCGAAAATTTACGACCCTTTTTTTTACTACAATTTTTCCTTGGCTCTATTTTCGCTCAATTGAATTTCCCTTAAATCTGTTTATTTGGCTGATATGTCTCTCGGAAAGTGAGATAGTGAATCGTCGTGTATTTTTTTTTTGGCCTCTCGAGGTTTGCCAATAAATATCTAAAGTTTGATCCAAAAAAAAAAGAGCAGCGATAAAAATTTATAACTCTTTTGTTGAAAAATAATTTTCTATTATTTTACGATCGTTTGATAAATATTTAAATTTTCAAAATTGCACCATTTACGCAGACGATAAATCATCCATAATTTTTTATATGCATACGAGTAGCTGATAAACCATCGCGATAATTTTTATCACTTGATCCAAATATAATCATAATAATCATCTGTTAAAAATACGAGCATTTTTCGATATATCGATTACGATATATCGATTGCGATATATCGATTACGATAATTACGATTGCGATATATCGATTATGATAATTACGATTGCGATATATCGATTACGATAATTACGATTGCGACATATCGATTACGATAATTACGATTGCGATATATCGATTATGATAATTACGATTGCGATATATCGATTACGATAATTACGATTTTTCGATATATCGATAATACGATAATAATATATGTAATAAAAAAAAATAGTTCCTTATCCGCCGATCAGATTGAGAGATAAAAATCATGAATAAATTTCGACGAGAAAATCGAACGTTATATATTGAATAGTAGGCTCATTTTGGCGTCATGCGTGTCGTAAACACGAGAGAAATTGGGGAGTGAAAAAAATAGAGAATTTTTTTTGGTTAATTGGGAAAGGTAAATTAGAGGGTTCGATCTTTTATCGAGATAATGGTATATGTATATATATATACACTCCATTATACCCCATTATATATATATATATATATATATATATACATTCCATTATACACCATTATATATATATATACATTCCATTATACACCATTATATATATATATAGACGTAGTATAACAAGGGTCGAGCAGAGTTGGCCGGGAGGAAAATCCTGGAGGGTTCTCGGGGCGTATGCCTGACCCACATCCCTGCTCATCGATCGGTCTTGGCTTGGCTCACGGGGAGAGACACAGCGCGAGCGATAGAACCAAACTCCCGAGCTATTTGAACAAATCTCATTGACAATTTGTCCGTTAAAAAAAAAAAATCTTTCAATAATAATTAAATATATGCGATGTAAAATTACAAAAGGTCAAAAGGTCAAAAAAATTATTAAAAAATTTAATAAAATTCTCTACCCAAGGAGAAATTTCATTAAAATTAAACGAAATTAAATTGACGAAAAGTTGAATTTTGAAAAAAGTTTTGAAAAAAATAATAATCAAATAGGCCAGACGCATTGATAGAAAAATATTCAAACTGAGGATTAAAGAGAAGAAAATTTGAGTTTGAACCGAGAAATTTTTTTTGGGGAGAAAAAGGAACAAGTCAATAATGGAGATGTGGGAGAAATATTTCATGTTTTAACCATCGAGCAATTCGAATAGCTAGAAACGAAAAAAAGGGTCAAGGCAAAAAAAAAGGGTTAAGGCAAAAAAAGGGTTAAGGCAAAAAAAGGGTTAAGGCAAAAAAATTATTATTATGAAACGTAAAATGTTATTATGAGATTATGAAATTTTTTAAATTGTAAATGGACGAAAATATTTTTTGATTTTATGCAATTACGTTGATTGGATAATTTAGGGCTTTTTTTTTTTACTACGTGCGTTAGTTATGCGCATGGTGAATAATGCAAATCAATAATTTCATCTTGGAGCATTTGAATGAGAATGATAAAAAAAAAAAAAAAAAATGTAAAAATAAAAATGAAAGACTTTGAGTTTGCAAGTAACACGTTGAATTTTTCATGCAATTCTTTCACGTTTCGATGATTTTTGGTTGAGTTAATAATTCAATTAAACGAATAACGAAATAAATTGATTAAAAATTTCTAATTTTCATTCACGTTCAATTTGAAAAAAAAAAATGTAAATCATTATGAACAAATGATGTTTATTTATCATTTTTGGTTTCGTTTAATAAACAGATTACGAAATCATTTTGAAAAAATCAAAATTCATTATTAAATCAAGACTGACTATTTTGTTCGATAAATTGAGTCCATTTAATTTTTCATTCGATAAAAATTTAACTGAAAATTCAATCCAAGATTATTATAAAAATAATATTTTATTTCTAAATGAAATTGCAAAAAAAAAAATTCAAGTTAATTGTTAAAATTTTATCGTTATAAAAATAATTTACAAAGTTTCTTATTCGAGCGATACACATCGCGAGTTCTCGTTGTATTGCAGCGACACTAATTACCAGTTTTGTCAATCAAATTATCGTACAAGCGTCAATCAAGCAGCCAATGAAATAACTTTACAATCCTTGTGTGCATTTCCATTCTCATCTATAATAATTATTCAATCCCTGATAATATTCAACTCGCCAGATTTTTTCACTTCGTGCACTCTGAGCTATTATCTTGATTAATATTTTTAAATATCAAGACGGATCCATTAAATCATAACTGGATTATTTTCATTCGAAGAAAATGATTAATAATTAATTCACGAAAAATTTCGTTGATATAATTTTTTTATTATTTTAAATATTATCATTTTCTTCAGACCAAACTTTACAATCCCTCTGTGCATTTCCATTCTCATCTATAATAATTATTCAATCCCTGATAATATTCAACTCGCCAGATTTTTTCACTTCGTGCACTCTGAGCTATCATCTTGATTAATATTTTTAAATATCAAGAACGATCCATTAAATCATAACTGGATTATTTTCATTTGAAGAAAATGATGAATAATTAATTCACGAAAAATTTCATGAATGACTTGCTTTATAATTTTAAATATTATCATTTTCTTCAGACCAAACTTTACAATTCCTGTGTGCATTTCCGTTCTCATCTATAATAATTATTCAATCCCTGATAATATTTAACTCGCCAGATTTTTTCACTTTGTGCACTCTGAGCTATTATCTTGATTAATATTTTTAAATATCAAGAACGATCCATTAAATCATAACTGAATTATTTTCTTTCGAAGAAAATCATTAATAATTAATTCACAGAAAACTTCGTTGATTACTTGCTTTATAATTTTAAATATTATCATTTTCTTCAGACCAAACTTTACAATTCCTCTGTGCATTTCCATTCTGATCTATAATAATTATTCAATCCCTGATAATATTCAACTCGCCAGATTTTTTCACTTCGTGCACTCTGAGCTATTATCTTGATTAATATTTTTAAATATCAAAAACGATCCATTAAATCATAACTGGATTATTTTCATTCGAAGAAAACTCGCCAGATTTTTTCACTTTGTGCACTCTGAGCTATTATCTTGATTAATATTTTTAAATATCAAAAACCATTAAATCATAATTGGATTATTTTCATTTGAAGAAAATGATTAATAATTAATTCACGAAAAATTTCATTAATTACTTGCTTTATAATTTTAAATATTATCATATTCTTCAGACCAACTCGATTAAGCTATTTTTTCATAACGTGCTAATTAAAATTCAATTACAATAAAAAATTATTTTTCAACTATGACCGAGCATTCCTCGTTCTTCCGGTTATTAGAAATAAAGATCATTCACCACTTATAGTAGACGAGTCTTCCTATTGCATTCCGTGTGTCTGGGTCCTCCATTGTTAATCATCAGTCACGCCATTGGAATTCCGAGTTTCACAATGTCCCAAGAACTATAGTATAATACTCGTTACTGTACGAGTAATATAAATGTACCACTGTATATCAGGCCTCCCCCCCCCCCTCTATATATATATATATATATATAACATAGCAGTGATGAATGTCGTAATCGACATAGCACAACTGACCAGTACAAAAAAATAACCATCACAAAAATTGTCGATGAAAAATTTACAATTGAATCAGCATAAATATTATTTATTATTATTATTATTATTATTATTAGCCGTAAAATTGTATTTAAAAAAAAATGCATTTAAATAAATCGTTCGAGAAGCGCGCAGGCGCACTAACCAAGGTCGACTGATAGATCTCCAATCGATCTTCGCATAACGAGTGCACGCATGAGACGGGGGAATCTGATAGAGAGAGAGAGGAATCACGTAAAACCATTTAGAGAGGGAGGAATAGTAAACAAGGGTCTCGACATAGTCAGTCGTTAATCGCAACGTCGAATTTCACTGTATGCATTAGTATATATATATACGTGAAAGTGGTTGTAGGGATAGCGGGTAGAGTTGAGAAGTCGCTGAGCACAGTGTGCTTCCACCAGGGGTTAATTCGTTCTGAATTAGTGAAGACCCTTCGGACCTTTGGGGTCGAGCGTGGCGAGCAGACGTTGATCTGAAACTATATATATACATACACATATATATATATATATATATATATCATACCATAATCTATACCATATGTGTATATATATATGTAGAAACACCGGTTGCAGCAGCAGTTACTAACGTCACACTTCACGTATATATAATATAATGTAGTATTTTTTGTGTGCACATGTCACATGCTATTTTCTACGAGGATAGGAACAATTATTTTCGAAGGGATGGGCAGCAGTTGAAATAAAAATCAATATAAAACAATTTTAGGAAAATTACGATAACTTAAGATTTAAAAAAATTAGAATAATTACGTAACAATTTTAAAAAAATTTTGAACATTAAGGGTTGGCCGTAATAAAATTTCAATTTTCCAAACTTTGACTGTTTGTATTTGTAATTTTTTATTTGTAATCTGAATAAATTTAGCAGCCTTTTTCTCTCTCTCTTTGAATTTTTAAAAATAATTGAGGCTTTACATAGGTAAAATAGAGCATTGGAAAAATTGATAGAGTTTTGAGAACGAGAAAAAATAATTTTTATAATTTTCACACATTTACGCATTATAAATAATCATTAAAAATTATTCTTCAACGAAACAATAGTGAATAATTTCAAATGATTATTTTTAATACAAATGGTGACCATCTCCTTGTACTTGACTGTATTTAAAGTGTCCCAAGAAAATTTAATGTATTTACGAACTATGAAATGAATTTTAATGTGTCCTCTGACAACTATCTCGTGACCTATCTACACAGTAATCGTACGCATCGCTCCATTGGAGGCTCTGACACGGACATAAACTTCGTAGATTTTATTTCATGATGTATTCAGTGGTGGCCACTAATTGAAGAAAAGTTTTAACCATCGCGATACTTTGCATTGCAATTATTTGCTGTATCGTTGAATCATTTCTATCCAAAAAGTATTTACATATATATATATGTATGCGCAATAATGTCACTGTACGTTCGGCCTATAATTAGGTACACGATTGTATCGCGACGAGATAGCCATTGAGTCCATCATTGATCTGCGATTGAAATCTATCGTGACACAAACGCACATAGGCAGAGTGGCCTGAAAATGCTGATACAACGTATTCTCGTGTACTACACGGAGGCTCATGTAACAAGTGCAAGTGAGCGATAAGTGAGGTCGCGGGTACCGTCAAATGTCCCCATGACTAGAACTCCCGTTAATTCGTGTCCGTAGTGATTTGTGTGTGTGTGTGTGGGTGTATGTATATATGTGTATATATATATACTGGGTGTCCCATTGTAAGTGATGCACTGAAATATCTGTAGGATGCGATTAAACTCATTTAAAAATGTTTGTAGGAAGTTTTTTTAGATTTTGGGGAGAATGGTGTATCATTTGCCTTCATTTTTTTTTAGGTAGAGTTATAGCTCGTACAAAATTGTAGCCGGACTCAAGACGAATCCAACGAAAAAAGAATTTTCGATCTAGCTAAAAAAACACGGGAGTTATGGCATTTTAAAGATCGAACTGTCATGAGTGCTGTCAACTCAGCACTTTGATGAGAAAACTCATTGTATAGTGTCTGTAGGGATCATTCAAATGCTTGCTAGGTTAGAATCGCCAATTTTAAGACTGCAGCGTTGCTAAGTTTTATCCAACAGCTATGTCAGTAAAGCAATTTCTTGTAACATTTAGTAGGGTAATGCTAATTGAGACGGTGTCATGATCACTCATGACACTTTCAACTTCAAAGTTTCATAACTCCCTCATTTTTTAAGCTAGAGGCAAAAATTTTTTTTTGTTCGATTCGCCTCAACTCTGGCTACACTTTAGTCTCACTTGAAATTTCACATTTCCTGCGCTATCGCACAGTGTGAAATGTTCGTTTTCTTTTTACACTTCCGGATTTAAAAAAAAAATATACTCATTAATTTTCAAGCTTCAAACTGATCAAACCATTTGCTATTCTATCAAAGTTTCATCCAAATAAGAATAAAAAAGTTCAATTACGATACCTCGAAGTGGTGGGGGAGTGGGGGGGGGGGGGGGGGGGGGTCATGTGTAGGTCAAACGAAACGAAGGCGAATAAGCTAATTCGTGTTATCGAGACAAGTGCGACAGTGACAGTGATTCGAAGTGAAAAACAAGGCAAAGAAAAAAAAAACATCGCGGAGCACGAGTGGGGGGAAAGGGACTTGTTGGGCCATGTCGAAGACCGTTCGGGGAGAGTGCCGCGTAGCGAACGACGATCTCCTGTCTCATATATACATATATCTAAATGCCAACACGGTATAGTGTAATAAAGAAGGTTGAAAACGATGACGTCACACGCACACACGCATCGTTCTTGATGATCAGGCTCGTAGTGCGAAGCCTCGAGTTTTGGAGTGGGGAGAGACGCGAAAGAGGAGGGGGGAGCGCGTAAGCGACGTTATACAAGTGTAGTCAGCGTGTCAGAGTGTCGGGAGACTTTCGGTCGCGAGTATATAGCATTGAATATATCGCTGTCGTTGGTATTTTTTTTTCCCCCTGGTTCATCGTTTCGTATCGCACCTGCGCGTCTAGGGACGTCAACAGGTTCGGGAAAATATTATATTTCATTAAAACTTTAAACAAGTAATATTGAAAAAAAAATTAAGTATAAATTGTCCGGTAGTACAGGGCGACTCGTCGCCCGGTGTGAGGAGTTCTCCTGTTATTTGTGATTACTTCTTTGTTCCATACGAAGAATACGGGGCGAATAACGCTATATATATATATATATATATATATGTGTATAAAGGTTGAGACGTGAAGTGCGCGTTGATTTTTGTGCATACCGATTGAGCCTGAAGCGATTGTACCAACGGGCCCAGAATTGTAAGCGAGAAGCGGGAGAGTCAAACAGGTAGCAGTAACGAGGGGCGCGGACGGCCATCATTGTTGTTGTCAAGATGGCGTCCAAGGAGCATCTCGACTCGGAGGTGAGCAAAGTTTTTCTTTTTTCTATACACGATGATGATTTTTTTTTTTCAATTCAAAGAATAAAAATGATTCTTACGTCAGAATTATCGATTAGATTTTAGTAGACTGTCGCCATCTTGGTTTTTTTTTCGTATTTTGTTTTTAAATCGCAAACACACGTGATATTATTGTCGCGCGTTGTCAAAATTGCGTTACACGTTCGAGTGTACGCCCAGAGACATGCGTGAATTCCACGAAACTTTTGTCAACGACTGTACGAGAAATTGTTTATAAAGATTTAACATTTTTGGTGCTTTTTGACGGAAGAAATGGAGGTAAAATTGTGAGGGAAAATTGATGAATATGGAAAGATTGAGAGCCGTGGCAACGAGAAACCGGCAAACCACGCCCTAGCGGCAACTCTCACCGTTTACATTTATAGTGCATAGCGGAGCTTCTCGTGGACGCACGAGAGAAAGACCTCGAGAGAGGGAAAAAAGACGAATAGTGTATTTGGAACGTTCAGGGTTTTTCGTTCATTCAACGGTTCTTATCTAACCTTGAAAAGACGAAATTAGCGATTTTTTGTTTTTTTCGTCGTTTTTTTTTCTGCCAGATTTCATAATTTCCAGTTTGGTAGAAGCGCGGAGAGTTCTCCGCGTCTTTACATCTTTACAGAGATTTTTTACATGTATAATGCGAGAGTGGTTTTAGTTTGCATACACGGTGATCGATCGATTTTACTTTTTAACATGATCGATTATACATTAATGTACAAAGACTCGATCGATTCTATATTTATCTCGATTCTATATACATCTCGATCGATTTTACTTTTTAACGTGATCGATTATACATTAATGTACAAAGACTCGATCGATTCTATATTTATCTCGATTCTATATGAATCTCGATCGATTTTACTTTTTAACGTGATCGATTATACATTAATGTACAAAGACTCGATCGATTCTATATTTATCTCGATTCTATATGAATCTCGATCGATTTTACTTTTTAACGTGATCGATTATACATTAATGTACAAGGACTCGATCGATTCTATATTTATCTCGATTCTATATAAATCTCGATCGATTTTACTTTTTAACGTGATCGATTATACATTAATGTACAAGGACTCGATCGATTCTATATTTATCTCGATTCTATATAAATCTCGATCGATTTTACTTTTTAACGTGATCGATTATACATTAATGTACAAAGACTCGATCGATTCTATATTTATCTCGATTCTATATAAATCTCGATCGATTTTACTTTTTAACGTGATCGATTCTACATTAATGTACAAAGACTCGATCGATTATATATATATATGAATGTTGATTCATCTTAAAATGATTATTCAGCATGCATATATCGATTTTAAATCAATCGATTGAAAATCTATGTTTTTAATGCCCATTGAACTATTCAAACAATAATACAATACTGGGATTTTCATTCATTTGAAATTCACATCTAAATATATGAGATACTCGATTTAATTTTTTCATAATTTTAATGTCAATCTTTCTTAGATCGATAATTCAAAAGTTTTACGCGAATTTTAAATCGATCGTTAATAAAATTTATGTACAAATGTTGAAATAGTAAATTTATCATTTGCACATAATTATTTATTGATCTCATATCGATTATTTTACATTGATTTATTAATTTTTAATTAATTATTCAATATATCTATGGGGGAAATTTTAATTGATCGATTTTAAATTCGATATTTGTCATTGAAAAATTCTAAATATTGAAGTGGAATGGTGACAATTTTTTTTTACGAAGTAAACAAACGTGCTTTCAACCAGGGCCGGGCCTGGTGGCGGTGGAAGGGGGGGGGGGGAATTCTCAGTGGAATATTTCCGCTTGAATTCTTATTTCGTCACAAGTGTTTTTTTTTTAACTCCCGACTGCCACACCAGGAAAAAGACGGGAATTAGTTTGCCTTGTAGTTTTCTCCAGAGATGGTATTATTTAAATACGATCGCAGATCAAACTCTGTATGGCTGAAAATTCGACGAGCGAACATGTGCGAGCGTTATTTCGATAAAGTTTTTAATAATTGAAAATAATTTCGTTAATAAAACAGAGAAAAAGTGATTTGAAAATTAGAGCAAGCAGCAAACACAAATGCGAAAGAGAGAAAAAACAATTTTACGTGAATTTAATTGAAAATTATGAACGAGTACAATATAAATTACCAAATATTTTTTTTTTCTCAGTGCAATTTCCTTTTGTTTTTTTTTTCGATATAATTTGAACTGTAATACAGCAAGTTATTGATATCTCTTTGCAAATCCAGAGAATTGAGTTGTTTTTCCTACGAATGGAAGCAAAATTATTCATCCCTTTTGAAATAATTTTTTTTTTTAACGTTAAAAATCTAAATTTATTAATATTGAAAATTTTCTTTACAATCCTTCAAGTTTATTAAATCCAAAAATCCTCAACTGAACAAAATTGCTACTTTCGTTATGAAAAAAAAAAAAGTTCTTCATAATATAAAAATACAAATAAAAAAATTACTCGAAATTAAATAAAATCGAAGGATAGTTTTTGTCCCAAAAATGATAAAAAATTTCTCGTAAATAACGATTCTTACAGTGTCAAATTAACGCTCAAATATTATCTGTAAATCATCGATAAAATTTTTTAAAAGCTGCTACCCAACTTTTTATTTCAATTATTACGGTCCTGAATCAGCCGTTAGAGTTTCTCTATGTAGGCCACTAGATGGCGTTACTGGGCCGTCAAAACGAGAACTACGAGCGAGAGTCACGCCTTGGAAGCAAATATAGATGTATATATATGTATAAATACACAAATACATAAATGCGTATATATATATATATAATCATAGAAAATCTTATGAGCTTGTTTTATGTATAATAGACGCGTAGGCAAAAAGAGAGCCGATCTGCGTTGGTAATGATAGTCGTCAAACGACGACAACGACGACGACTCGGCGTCGTCTCACCTTCGACGTTAATTTGAACGATACGGTTCGCGCTTATTATCACTAAATTAGCCATTATGTCGTTATTTTAACGAGTCAATGTGTGTCAGGGGGCCGCAGGGCCGGTGCGAGCGTACTCTCACAATCAGCTCTCCCTTCTTCTCTACAAAATCGCCTCGATTCCTCTCTCTCTCTCTCCCTCACTCCCTCTCTCTCTCTCTCCCTCTCCCTCTCCCTCTCTCTCTCTGTGTGTGTGTGCAATCTCTGAGCACTTTAGATTGCTTATACAGAGGTAGAGCTTGTTTCCCAACGTACTAATATATCATGCCCCTTCCCCTCTCACTCTCTCTCTCTCTCTCTCTCTTTCTCTCTCTCTCTCTCTCTCTCTCTTTCTCTCTCTCTCTTATTCTCTCATGTTCTCTTTGTGTGTTGTTTCACGAACCCTCACAGCCTCATACAACTAATTGTAAGCAACCCCATCCAATGTTTGACCCACTGTCTGTATCACACGTGCCCTTTACAGGACACTTATAACATACAACTAGGACAATTATAATCATTATTCAATTTTTTTTTAAATTCGTCAAATTTTTTTAAAATTATTCAAATTTTTTTACAATTATTCAAATTTTTTTACAATTATTCAAATTTTTTTACAATTATTCAAATTTTTTTTAATTATTCAAATTTTTTTACAATTATTCAAATTTTTTTTAAATTATTCAAATTTTTTAAAATTATTCAATCTTCTCATGAAAAATTTCGCTAATATTGGTGCAAGATTTTTTTTTTTTTTTTCAAATTTGATCAGAGGCTTTATTAATTAAGTTTATTTCTCTGTATCACACGTGCCCTTTACAGGACACTTGTAATAATAATGATTGTTTAAATTTTTTTTTTCTCGAAAATTATAAAGAAATAGACGGCTGTTCATTCACCCGTCTTAAAATCAATATATATGTATATAGATATACTTCACGTGAAATTTTCATTCACTGGGCCCTGTTCACTTACTCATGCACTCGGCCCATATTGAAAATGTTAATTTGGAAAAATAAGCAGCAATTGGCGATCAAACGAAAAATTGTCCCAATTGACGGCCATTTTTGTTGAACCAGTTTACGTCATCGTGTTCACCGACATTTTTCTTTCTCTCTTGCTCATTTTTATCTCAGTCGCTGGCTTTACGGGCGAAACATTCGGGTAGTGCATCGATCGAAGTTACGTCTATACGATGCCGGAAAGGATTGGTCGTGGGGGGGGGGGGGGGGGGGGGGGGGAGGAAGGATGGAGAGAGTCTGCCTCGCGGGAGGACCCAATGGTCGAGAGTTCATGCAAAGGACATTAAGATAGTTATATCAGGAAACCAGGAATAGCCGGGGACAGAAGAGGTCACGAGTGGTACTGATAACGTTACTAGAGCCACCTTAAATTCGCCCAATTTTATTACGTGACAAATAATTTTATTGCACCAAAAGCACAGGACGATTAAAATAAAAATTAAATAAAAATATTTGTATGACACAAAATGATTTAAAATATTTTTATAAAATTTTTCGTACAATTGAAAAATTACTGCGTGGAATAGTTAAATTTAAATTAAATTAAATTGGTAAATTGGTCATTAAAAAATTTGCTATCTGCATTAATCGTTTTTTTTTTTAATCTGAAAATTACTGTCGAGCCCTTTTTTTAAGCTGCCCCATAAGATACTCAAAGGAAAATAAATAAATAAATAATAAAAATTACAAACCACCTTAAATTCCCCAATTTTATTACGTGACAAATAATTTTATTGCACCGAAAGCACAGGACGATTAAAATAAAAATTAAATAAAAATAATTGCATGATACAAAATGATTCAAAATATTTTTATAAAATTTTTCGTACAATTGAAAAATTACTGCATGGAATAGTTAAATTTAAATTAAATTGGTAAATTGGTCATTAAAAAATTTGCTATCTGCATTAATTGTTTTTTTTTTAATCTGAAAATTGCTGTCGAGCCTTTTTTTTAAGCTGCCCCATGAGATACTCAAAGGAAAATAAATAAATAAATAATAAAAATTACAAACCACCTTAAATTCGCCCAATTTTATTACGTGACAAATAATTTTATTGCACCGAAAGCACAGGACGATTAAAATAAAAATTAAATAAAAATAATTGGATGATACAAAATGATTCAAAATATTTTTATAAAAATTTTCGTACAATTGAAAAATTACTGCATGGAATAGTTAAATTTAAATTAAATTAAATTTGTAAATTGTTCATTAAAAAAATTGCTATCTGCATTTTTTTTTTTTTTTGTAAATCTGAAAATTACTGTCGAGCCCTTTTTTTAAGCTGCCCCATAAGATACTCAAAGGAAAATAAATAAATAAATAATAAAAATTACAAAGGTCACGGGTCCCCACCATTTTGGGCCAGAATGACCCATATATTTAGTCACACCGTGAAATAGTTCATCCGTTTGGTGATCGAGCAGCTTTTATATAATGGCAGACTTCCTCGAGAGATCGCGCCGAGTCCAAGAAACGTGAGGGTCATCCCACGCTGACCATTCACGAGATTCGTTGACCAAAAGAAAACCGCCCTGAACCGCAACGAGATAACTTGAAAGTTCAGCACAAAACTGGCCCGTAACAACGAATTGGCGGAAAAAAATAATTAAATACGTGAAAAAAAGGAAAGAAGAATCGTTGCGAAAATAAATAAATTCTCTTCATTGTTTTGTTTTCCATTTTCGTTCCA
Source organism: Dyspetes luteomarginatus (assembly GCA_963669185.1). NCBI lineage: Eukaryota > Metazoa > Arthropoda > Insecta > Hymenoptera > Ichneumonidae > Dyspetes > Dyspetes luteomarginatus. The sequence goes on from OY769904.1 coordinate 29,996,186, forward strand.
TTTTTAAAATCTTATTTTTTCAATGAAATTTAATTCATTTCGAGCACGGGGAGGAGTAAAAAAAAATATTAGCCACGAGAAAGGAGAAATTAAAGAAAAGCATTAAAGAATTAAAGAAATGTTTTAACTATCAAATAATTTATTATTTTACTGATTTTTATTAAACTGGGATTATAAATTTTGCACCGTTAAAGTTTCACCGATTACTATTAATATCACATTTATTTAGTAGGAAGCGAAATTTCTCGTATACATGGGTCATGCCTTGATTAACGATACCAAAAAATTGAAACTGAGGCAAATAATCTAAAAGTCTAAAAGAAGTCTAAAAAAAAAACAGATAGCTCCCAGATTTCTGTATGGATGTGACGGGTTTTTTTTTTTTTTTCATTTAGGGGAAATTGAACCTTGAAATTTTTGTACTTTTCACGATAAGACACTTATAATGATTGGAAAATATTTTTGTTGATTATTTAAATGATGATAAATAATTATTGAATTTTAGTTATTTTTATAGTTACGATTTAAAATCATTGTAATGATAAGATTTCTATTTTGTATAGAATATTAATTTTATTCGTGCTTGATAATGTGTTTAGTTTTGGACGGACGAATTTTTTTTTGATTACATACAAATCTCACCCCAAAATATCACAAAGAGTTGTTTCTCATCAGTTGTGTTATAGTATATAAAGAAGTATATAAAAATATATTAAACTGGGACTGGGGATAAAGAAGTATATAAAAATATATTAAACTGGGACTGGGGATAAAGAGGTATATAAAAATATATTAAACTGGGACTGGGGATAAAGAGGTATATAAAAATATATTAAACTGGGACTGGGGATAAAGAAGTATATACAAATATATCACACTGGGACTGGGGATAAAGAAGTATATACAAATATATCACACTGGGACTGGGGATAAAGAAGTATATAAAAATATATTAAACTGGGACTGGGGATACAGAAGTATATAAAAATATATTAAACTGGGACCATAGATAAATTTTGCACCGATAAAGATTCACCGATTACTATTAATATCACATTTATTTAGCAGGAAGCGAAATTCCTCGTATACATTGGTCATGCCTTGATTAAAGATACCAAAAAATTGAAACTGAGGCAAATAAGTCACAATTTTTTGATCAGTTATTCAAATGTCTAAAAAAAAATAGATAGCTCCCAGATTTCTCTATGGGTGTGAGGGGGTTTTTTTTTTTTTTTTCCAAATCTACCGGAAATCGAATCTTGAAATTTTTGTACTTTTCACGGTAAGACGATGATTGGAGAATCATTGTAATGATAAAATTTCTATTTTGTATAGAATATTAATTTTATTCGTGCTTGATAATGTGTTTAGTTTTGGACGGACGAATTTTTTTTTGATTGCATACAAATCTCACCCCAAAATATCACAAAGAGTTGTTTCTCATCAGTTGTGTATATAAAGAAATACGAGTCGAGTGAGTCATCTCAGTTATAGAATCTCCCAGGAAAACTTTGCCACCCTAATGTGGTTTATTGTGGGGTTGGGACGATACTACAAACTCTTATGGAGGGACATTAATCTTTTAGGGCTATCCCCTCTCGTTTTAGCCATCATCCCTTCGCTCTATGTCTCGCTTTTCCACTTCATTTTCTCTCTCGCTTAATACTCGACCATTCGCCAAAAAGTACAGACGAGCTCTTCGCGAACTCTATACTTTAGGAAATATATATATATATATATATGGTGCTTATATTTAACGAGAGATTTAAATTTCATTTTTTTTAACTCGACTAAATACCCTAAGAAACATCCCCGTGAATTTTTAACAAATATTCATTTGGCAGTTGAAAATGATAATAAATTGAGCATTAATTATTTTGAGCAAGTAATATATTTTTTCATATATACATTTTAGGGTTTAAATATTTCAATATAGTCATCGATGTGATTTTCAATAAATTACGATAATCGATAAACTTATGCAAATGCCAGAAAAACCCTTTTAGCATATATATATATATATATATATATATGCTAAAAGGATTTTTCTATATATATATATGGTTTAATCTCCAATGCCAAGTCCATCTCAAGGTTAGCCATCTCAGGTTTCCCCCTAACTCCGTTATACCTTTTTCACCATCTTCCTTTCTCCTCATTCTCCTCGTAAAATGAGGAAAATTTATCGTAACCCCGGAACTTAATAATTTCCCAACGGATTAAATTTGATCAAGGGACAATTTCGTAGCTAGCTAATTATAAGATACTTGGAATATAAATTATAGAATTATCATAAATCAAAGATTACTTTTTTTCAATTGAGTTTCGAATGAAAATCTAATTAAAAAGAAATTTTTAATAATTTTCTAACAAAAAAAAAAATTATGTTATTTTTCACAATATTTCTCGTAAAAATGATTGTAAATAATTTTTTATCCAGACTGTGGCAGTCCTTGATCCGGAATATCGACATTCGTTAATTCAGCATGAGCAATATTTTCACGTGACAAATAAATATCGAATATTTACGTCGCACAAATTTCAAAAATTGAAGAATGTCTTTTATATATATATATATATGCTTCAATTTTTTACGTACGAACGAGAGGTATCAAAAATGTAGACGCATTCATCAGCTTTAGAATTTACGAGCGAGAATTTTGAACTGTGGCCAAGAGACGAAAAACTTTCTTCTTCGTGATATTTTCATTTTTCAAATTCGTGTCAGAGGTCAAAGTGCATAATGCTCAATGGCAATTCGCATTGAATTCTTTTTTATTCGATTTTTTTTTCTTTTAAAGTATTAAAAAATTTGAAAAAAGAAATAGCAAAAAATTATTCATATTTTTCAAAATTTTCTTATTGAGGAAAATTAATTAAAAAAAAAAAAAAAAATCGAATTAAAAATGGTCAGTTGACGAGAAATTTTCGGCGGATCGATCGGGCGTGTCCCCGATTGTCGACGAACGACCACGAAGCCACCAGTGCCGCGCACTTTCAACCTGACTATTCGCGCTCGAGGAAGAAAATCGCTGCTTGTGGATATCTCAAAAGTATATATTTATATCTATCTATCTATATATATATATATATATATGAGTATATGTATATATATATATATACATATATATATACATATATATACATATACATATATACATACATATATATATATATATATATATATATATACATATATATACATATATATACATATACTCATATATATAGATATAGACAGAGCCATGTGCCTGATTCTACTTTGGGCTAAAAATCGATCGGGGAAACGATAGTGGCGAATAGTCAGGAAGAACGACTAGGAGTATACGAGGGAGCCTCGACCAACGGCGAGTCCACGTACAAACCTTTCGAGCCCCACAAGATCTCACGTCCGATCGATCAGAGACCCTGGCACCGATTGGCGCCGCGTCTCCTTCAATTTTTATTAAATTTATTTTAAATTATTATTTCGAGGGAAAAAAAAAAATATTTTAAATAACAAGTAAAAAAAAATAAGAAAGAAATTTTTTTGAATTTTTTTAATATTCTTGATAAAAAAAAAGGATTTTTATTAAATGTAGGAGAAAAAAGAAATTATTAATTAACCCTTCTTGTCAAAACTTTTAAGATTTCACGGTACAATCGAAATTTCAATCTCAAATATCGAAATTTTGAATTTATTCAAAAGAAAAAAGATCTTTCCTATTTTCTTCTTGATTATTTCTTTAAAAAAATAATTTTGAATTTTTTTTTGTATTTCCAAAGAGGGTAATTTATGAGTATATTCCTGGAGGGGCTCACAGGATTTCCGGTTTTAGCATTATGGGGCCTGGTCAGTCAAATAGGGTGAGGCACGAAGGTGGGGGGTTAAAGGTTAATTTATAGTTCAATTTTTTCTCGTAAATTTAATACAAAAATTTACGTGACATTTTTATAAGATCGAAGAATCTTTAACGTTACGTCACTATTTGCTATTCAATAAAAACTATTCAAACATACCTCTCGCTTTTTTTTTTAAGACGATATTAATTTTTTCAATTTCTATTCCCCCAAAATTCATTGAAAAAAGATCATTCCTATTTTCTTCGTGATTATTTCCTTAAAAAAATAATTTTGGATTTTTTTTTGTATTTCCAAAGAGGGTAATTTATGAGTATATTCCTGGAGGGGCTCACAGGATTTCCGGTTTTAGCATTATGGGGCCTGGTCAGTCAAATAGGGTGAGGCACGAAGGTGGGGGGTTAAAGGTTGATTTATAGTTCAATTTTTTCTCGTAAATTTAATACAAAAATTTACGTGACATTTTTATAAGATCGAAGAATCTTTAACGTTACGTCACTATTTGCTATTCAATAAAAACTATTCAATCATACTTCTCGCTTTTTTTTTTAAGACGATATTAATTTTTTCAATTTCTATTCCCCCAAAATTCATTGAAAAAAGATCATTCCTATTTTCTTCGTGATTATTTCCTTAAAAAAATAATTTTGGATTTTTTTTTGTATTTCCAAAGAGGGTAATTTATGAGTATATTCCTGGAGGGGCTCACAGGATTTCCGGTTTTAGCATTACGGGGCCTGGTCAGTCAAATAGGGTGAGGCACGAAGGTGGGGGGTTAAAGGTTGATTTATAGTTCAATTTTTTCTCGTAAATTTAATACAAAAATTTACGTGACATTTTTATAAGATCGAAGAATCTTTAACGTTACGTCACTATTTGCTATTCAATAAAAACTATTCAATCATACTTCTCGCTTTTTTTTTTAAGACGATATTAATTTTTTCAATTTCTATTCCCCCAAAATTCATTGAAAAAAGATCATTCCTATTTTCTTCGTGATTATTTCCTTAAAAAAATAATTTTGGATTTTTTTTTGTATTTCCAAAGAGGGTAATTTATGAGTATATTCCTGGAGGGGCTCACAGGATTTCCGGTTTTAGCATTACGGGGCCTGGTCAATCAAATAGGGTGAGACACGAAGGTGGGGGGTTAAAGGTTGATTTATAGTTCAATTTTTTCTCGTAAATGTAATACAAAAATTTACGTGACATTTTTATAAGATCGAAGAATCTTTAACGTTACGTCACTATTTGCTATTCAATAAAAACTATTCAATCATACCTCTCGCTTTTTTTTTAAGACGATATTAATTTTTTAAATTTCTATTCCCCCAAAATTCATTGAAAAAAGATCATTCCTATTTTCTTCGTGATTATTTCCTTAAAAAAATAATTTTGGATTTTTTTTTGTATTTCCAAAGAGGGTAATTTATGAGTATATTCCTGGAGGGTCTCACACGATTTCCGGTTTTAGCATTATGGGGCCTGGTCAGTCAAATAGGGTGAGGCACGATGATGGGGAGGGGGAAGGGTGATTCGAACGAGGGGTTGACTGACCGAGGGACGGAAGTAGAACGTTTCCAGGCCCACACACGAGGGTGTAGGCTTATCTACAAGGGGGATGATAAAGCCAAACAGGGGATAAAGAAGGGGCACATTGAATTACGTAATATAAAAATATAAATATATATCTATACACATAAAAAAATAGATAAGGGAACGTTGTGAAGGCAGAAGGTATTTTTCAGCGAGGTACGAGAAACGTTGAACTACATGAGGAGCGCCAGGGGTGGTTCAGACACGATCGTATTCTCGAGAGTCAACAAAAAAAAAAAAAAAAAGAAAAAAAAATAGTCTAGTTCTTGGTGATGAAAGAAATCGAAAAATCAATAAAAATAGGAAACAAAATTAATTGCAGAATCGTTTGCCATTTCATAATTAGAATTGAACTTACAACCCCTAATTAAGAACATAATTTAAAAAATCGTATTTTAATTATTTATTCTTGAGTCAGCAAAAAAAAAAAAAAAATGCTAAAGAAAAAAAATAGTCTAGCTCTTGGCAATGAAAGAAATCGAAAAACCAATAAAAAGAGGAACCAAAATTAATTGTAGAATCGTTTGCCATTTCTTTCAGTGAAAAAAGTCCCAAGAGATTCATAATAACAATTAAACTTTTACAGCCTTTAATTAAGAACATGTTAAAAAAAAAAAAAACCATTTTCCAAGGTGACTCAGACACGATGATATTCTCAAGAGACAGAAAAAAGGAAAAAAAAAACAGACAATGTAGCTCCTCTTGTCTATAGGGAATAAATAAAAAAACCAACACAAAAAAAAAAAGAAAGAGAATTGTCGAATTTCATTGTTTTTCTCATCGATGAAAATACTCACTGAGTGAAAAAAAAAACATAACGATAATTGCAATAAAATTTACAACCCCTAATTAAAATCATTGAAACAAAGAAAATTACAATTAGCAGGGTGGCAATTCAACGCACAAAAAAAATAGAAAACGTTGCAAATCGAAGTGAAGCTACACTCTAGTGGAGAATTTGAAGTCGAAAATTGCACGACAAAAAAAAGGGGAAAAAAACGAAGAAGAATAAGGGTTGAAAAAGCAAACGAGCATATTATTATTACCCCTCTGTGTGTGTTTGTATTTTTGTGTTTGGGTTTTCTACACCGAAAAGGGTGAGGAGCCAAAATTACAATTAGCAGGGTCGCAATTCAACGTACAAAAAAAATAGAAAACGTTGCAAATCGAAGTGAAGCTACACCCTAGTGAAGAATTTGAAAGGGTCGATCGATCGAAGCTCTTTATTGGAATTTCAACGTCGAAAATTGCAGGACAAAAAAAAGGGAAAAAAACGAAGAAGAATAAGGGTTGAAAAAGCGAACGAGCATATTATTATTACCCCTCTGTGTGTGTTTGTATTTTTGTGTTTGGGTTTTCTACACCGAAAAGGGTGAGGAGCCAAAATTACAATCAGCAGGGCAGCAATTCAACGTACAAAAAAAATAGAAAAAGTTGCAAATCGAAGTGAAGCTACACTCTAGTGGAGAATTTGAAGTCGAAAATTGCACGACAAAAAAAAGGGGAAAAAAAAAAGAAGAAGAATAAGGGTTGAAAAAGCGAACGAGCATATTATTATTACCCTCTGTGTGCGTGTGTGTGTGTTTGTGTATTTTTGTGTTTGTGTTTTCTACACCGAAAAGGGTGAGAAGCCAAAGTTACAATTAGCAGGGTAGCAATTCAACGTACAAAAAAAATAGAAAACGTTGCAAATCGAAGTGAATCTAGACTCTAGTGAAGAATTTGAAAGGGTTGATCGATCGAAGCTCTTTATTGGAATTTGAAGTCGAAAATTGCACGACAAAAAAAAAGGGAAAAAAAACGGAGAAGAATAAGGGTTGAAAAAGCGAACGAGCATATTATACCCCTCTGTGTGTGTTTGTATTTTTGTGTTTGTGTTTTCTACACCGAAAAGGGTGAGGAGCCAAAATTACAATCAGCAGGGCAGCAATTCAACGTACAAAAAAAATAGAAAAAGTTGCAAATCGAAGTGAAGCTACACTCTAGTGGAGAATTTGAAGTCGAAAATTGCACGACAAAAAAAAGGGGAAAAAAAAAGAAGAAGAATAAGGGTTGAAAAAGCGAACGAGCATATTATTATTACCCTCTGTGTGCGTGTGTGTGTGTTTGTGTATTTTTGTGTTTGTGTTTTCTACACCGAAAAGGGTGAGAAGCCAAAGTTACAATTAGCAGGGTAGCAATTCAACGTACAAAAAAAATAGAAAACGTTGCAAATCGAAGTGAATCTAGACTCTAGTGAAGAATTTGAAAGGGTCGATCGATCGAAGCTCTTTATTGGAATTTCAACGTCGAAAATTGCACGACAAAAAAAAGGGAAAAAAAACGAAGAAGAATAAGGGTTGAAAAAGCGAACGAGCATATTATACCCCTCTGTGTGTGTGTGTGTGTGTGTGTGTTTGTGTATTTTTATGTTTGTGTTATCTACACCGAAAAGGGTGAGGAGCAATGTGGTTGTAAGCAGTTGAAACTACCGAGGAATGAAGAGGGATTGACGAAGGGGCGGGAGGGTAAGGGAGGAGAGAAAAATAGGCAGTTGCGAGGGGGTGTCGAAGTTAACAGCACAAGAGGGGTGGAAGGATTGAACGTGAAACGCTATAGAAGTTCATATCTCGTGGCGGGGGGATTGGGGGGGGGGGGGGGTGGCTGCACCGCGCAGTCTCTCGCTTTAGTGCCATCCAGAGGGTGCTGCAAGCGGGGAAAAAGTTGAGTGTAGTGGGGATAAAGCCCCGCAGTGCGGCGCGGTCGATACTACCCCCACTTCTCTCGCCTGCGGTCTCTTTCTCTACCCCGTTACTTCATTCCACCCCCCCCCCCCCCCCTCCGCTTATGCATCGTTCACCCTTCCGGCGTCGTGCATCTATATATAAACATTCATATATATATCAATATGTGTGTGTGTGTGTGTGTGTGTGTGTGTGTGTGTGTGTGTGTGTGTGTGTGTGTGTGTGTGTGTGTGTGTGTGTGTGTGTGTGTGTGTGTGTGTGTGTGTGTGTGTGTGTGTGTGTGTGTGTGTGTGTGTGTGTGTGTGTGTGTGTGTGTGTGTGTGTGTGTGTGTGTGTGTGTGTGTGTGTGTGTGTGTGTGTGTGTGTGTATTACTTTTAGATCCGTCGTCCATGCACTTTGTGCTGTCGCGTTTCATCCATCACGAATCCTCCTGAGCTTGGAGAGCTCGCTATCTCGCTTTGTCTCCATTTCCTCCTCCAGGGGGAGCTCGCTGTATTCTCACGAACATTATACAGATATATATATATGTATATGTATTATATGTGGTAGCATTAGATGGGTGAAGTTTGTAACATTTTTTCACCTATATGCACATAAATTTGCATATTTTCATCGATGGCCATTATTCAGGACTTTTGTTCTAATGCAATGGTTTTCCGAATCATCGCTAAAGTTCCAGGAGACTGTTGGAATTTCCTAATTTCTGTTAAAAGACCCTCGAAGGGTTTTTGTGTTTGAAAGTTTCTTTAGATGGGCCAAGTTTGTAACATTTTTTCACCTATATGGACATAAATTTGCATATTTTCATCGATGGCCATTATTCAGGACTTTTGTTCTAATGCAATGGTTTTCCGAATCATCGCTAAAGTTCCAGGAGATTCTTGGAATTTCCTAATTTCTGTTAAGAGACACTCGAAGGGTTTTTGTGTTTGAAAATTTCTTTAGATGGGCCAAGTTTGTAACATTTTTTCACCTATATGGACATAAATTTGCATATTTTCATCGATGGCCATTATTCAGGACTTTTGTTATAATGCAATGGTTTTCCGAATCATCGCTAGAGTTCCAGGAGACTGTTGGAATTTCCTAATTTCTGTTAAAAGACCCTCGAAGGGTTTTTGTGTTTGAAAATTCCTTTAGATGGGCCAAGTTTGTAACATTTTTTCACCTATATGGACATAAATTTGCATATTTTCATCGATGGCCATTATTCAGGACTTTTGTTCTAATGCAATGGTTTTCCGAATCATCGCTAAAGTTCCAGGAGACTGTTGGAATTTCCTAATTTCTGTTAAAAGACACTCGAAGGGTTTTTGTGTTTGAAAATTCCTTTAGATGGGCCAAGTTTGTAACATTTTTTCACCTATATGGACATAAATTTGCATATTTTCATCGATGGCCATTATTCAGGACTTTTGTTCTAATGCAATGGTTTTCCGAATCATCGCTAAAGTTCCAGGAGACTGTTGGAATTTCCTAATTTCTGTTAAAAGACCCTCGAAGGGTTTTTGTGTTTGAAAATTCCTTTAGATGGGCCAAGTTTGTAACATTTTTTCACCTATATGGACATAAATTTGCATATTTTCATCGATGGCCATTATTCAGGACTTTTGTTCTAATGCAATGGTTTTCCGAATCATCGCTAAAGTTCCAGGAGACTTGGAATTTCCTAATTTCTGTTAAAAGACCCTCGAAGGGTTTTTGTGTTTGAAAATTCCTTTAGATGGGCCAAGTTTGTAACATTTTTTCACCTATATGGACATAAATTTGCATATTTTCATCGATGGCCATTATTCAGGACTTTTGTTCTAATGCAATGGTTTTCCGAATCATCGCTAAAGTTCCAGGAGACTGTTGGAATTTCCTAATTTCTGTTAAAAGACACTCGAAGGGTTTTTGTGTTTGAAAATTCCTTTAGATGGGCCAAGTTTGTAACATTTTTTCACCTATATGGACATAAATTTGCATATTTTCATCGATGGCCATTATTCAGGACTTTTGTTACAATGCAACGGTTTTCCGAATCATCGTATTTATTTTATTTATATATGCAAACGTCTATGTGTTACGAGCGCCATCTATTTCGTTTGCATTTCCAACTCGAGATTTTGCATCTCTGGCGACCGAGATCCAGCATTGAGCGACTAGACTCTGGTGTGTTGTATTTAATACTATATATGTGGCACTATAATTCCCAAATGTGCATCGCGCACAAATCCCTCCCCTAGCCACGACATTTCTTACTGTTTTACACACATTCACAAAGCAGCATTAGTAACATGACGACTTGACGACTTTTGCCCGGCTTCGTATATCTTAATTGTAAAAGATTTTTTAAATCTCTCATGATTAATTTGCTTTTCATATTTTTCCAATTTTATTGATATTCAAGTCTTATGCAAATGATTTTGGAATTTTTTTTTTTTCATTCTACTAAATTTATTTATTTGTTTATTTATACATCAATTTTTATACTTTTGTGATAAAATGATCTATAAAATAATTAACAAATAAAGCAAAAATGAAGCATTTGGGGTGCAAGTTACGAGAGAAAAAAAAATTAGAGAGGAATTTTTTTAGTAAAAGATTTTTTAAATCTCTCATGATTAATTTGCTTTTCATATTTTTCCAATTTTATTGACATTCAAGTCTTATGCAAATGATTGTGGATTTTTTTTTCTTTTTCATTCTACTACATTTATTTATTTGTTTATTTATACATCAATTTTTATACTTTTGTGATAAAATGATCTATAAGATAATTAACAAATAAAGCGAAAATGAAGCATTTGGGGCGCAATTTAAGAGACAGAAAAAAAAAATAGAGAGGGGGTGAGCATGAGTGATTTAAAGCGATAGTCTCTTCTCTTAATTACTGGGGCAAAATAGGTCCTGTGAGAATAGCCGAGAGGTCACTTTGACCGTCAACATTTCGAGAGATCGATCCCCACCTAACAGTTAGTCTCGCTTAGCGCGTAACCGCTCGAGTATCTTTTCAAAGAGGGTGATAAAAAAAAAAAAACGCCTTCGAAAGACACACGAGACCAAAGTAATTTTTACGCAGAAATTTAACTCGCGATGAAAATATAAATGAAATTTTTTTGTAACTCTGAAAAAAAAAAAAAAAAAGAAAAAAAAAAAACAATATCACTTCGTTCAGATAATTTTTTTATCTTATAAAATAAATAAAAAATATAAATTATAATTTTCCATCGAAATTTAATTACCGAGCTAAAAGTGTCGGGAAAATATTTACTTTATTGCTCAATGAAATTTTACACGATGCTTCACTTTCATTTTTTTTTCTTTTTTTTACATTTGTAATTACAGTAAAAGGTTTTTCAGTTCGCTAAGCAATATCGCCCAGCTCCTGTTTACATGCGGGAAGCTCTTAATTAGAAAAATACGCGACCCAATTAAAGACAAGAAAAATTTGACGTCGTAAAAAAAAAATAATGGGAGCAATAAAAAAAAAATAGGTAAATAAATAAAAATTGTCAAATTCTTAGCAATTCGCGAAAAAACAGCGTGAGATTTATTTAATTTAATTTTTTTGTACACAAATTTTATTCTTATTTTAACTAAGCTGAAGTGTGTTTTTTATTTTTTTTTAATACTCAAATTTCTAATACTCAAATTTCTAATACTCAAATTTTTTAATACCAAAAATTTTCTTTAAAAATCATTAATAAAATAATATTTTAGTTGATAATTAATTATATTTGAAAATTTATTCAATTTAAAATTTAATTAAGCCAGCCATTTAATTAATTTAATCCCTACCTCGTCTCTAAATCATTTACGTTTCACTCGTATATAAACGCAATCCTGTGAGTTTTGATCCGCGTGCTCGTCTATATCAGCATAGGAGATTTTCTCTCCCCCCCCCCCTCCGCCCCTCTCGCGCGCTTTCATTTGTACCACGACCCTTTAAACGTTTCGGTTATCTAACCGATTGGTGCACTGCGCGTTCGTGAAACGCAAACGCGGGCACGCTCTGGTACAAAGTAATGGCGCCTAAACTCGCTCTTGTTCCGGCAACGAGTTTTCCTCTGTGCTGCTCTCTCACTGTTACTCGCATATATATATATAAATATATATCTATATATATATATATATTTAAATATATCTATATATATATATATATTTAAATATATCTATATATATATATATATTTAAATATATCTATATATATATATATATTTAAATATATCTATATATATATATGAGTGGGGGGGGGGGGGGAGGGGGGGTGTATGTGTGTGGGTGGTGTGTGCATTGTACTTTGTATAGACGAGCAAGGCGAGAACGATTTTATCATTCAACGTGTATTCCTCTCATCTCGTGTCGAGGACATGCATAGTATAGATCTCCGCCTTAAACGCCACATATAATAAGCATTACGATGAAAATCCCGGCGCATGTATATTCCCACTTCCAGCTGACATGCAATGGTCCATCTAGAAATAGAAAGAAATCAATTTTTTCAATATTAATATAAATTTTATTTAAAAAAAAAAACATTAATAATTTGACAATTTTTGTTTTTAATGATTTTTCGTTAAACGAATTTTATTTGAATTTTAAAAATGCAATTTTTAATAAATTTTTACTTCGTTAAAGAAAATTTGTTGTTGGCAGAAAAACATTTACTAGGTCAATTGCACAATTTGCCAGTGAAAAAAAAAATTATATTTAATTAACATAAATCAATTTTTAATTAAATTTGATAAAAACAAAAAAAAACATTAATAATTTGACAATTTTTGTTTTTAATGATTTTTCGTTAAACGAATTTTATTTGAATCTTAAAAATGCAATTTTTAATAAATTTTTACTTCGTTAAAGAAAATTTGTTGTTGGCAGAAAAACATTTACTAGGTCAATTGCACAATTTGCCAGTGAAAAAAAAAAATATATTTAATTAACATAAATCAATTTTTAATTAAATTTGATAAAAACAAAAAAAAACATTAATAATTTGACAATTTTTGTTTTAAATGATTTTTCGTTAAACGAATTTTATTTGAATTTTAAAAATGCAATTTTTAATAAATTTTTATTTCGTTAAAGAAAATTTGTTGTTGGCAAAAAAACATTTACTAGGTCAATTGCACAATTTGCCAGTGAAAAAAAAAGTTATATTTAATTAACATAAATCAATTTTTAATTAAATTTGATAAAAACAAAAAAAAAACATTAATAATTTGACAATTCTTGTTTTTAATGATTTTTCGTTAAACGAATTTTATTTGAATCTTAAAAATGCAATTTTTAATAAATTTTTATTTCGTTAAAGAAAATTTGTTGTTGGCAGAAAAACATTTACTAGGTCAATTGCACAATTTGCCAGTGAAAAAAAAAATATATATTTAATTAACATAAATCAATTTTTAATTAAATTTGATAAAAACAAAAAAAAATATTAATAATTTGACAATTTTTGTTTTAAATGATTTTTCGTTAAACGAATTTTATTTGAATTTTAAAAATGCAATTTTTAATAAATTTTTACTTCGTTAAAGAAAATTTGTTGTTGGCAAAAAAACATTTACTAGGTCAATTGCTCAATTTGCCAGTGAAAAAAAAAGTTATATTTAATTAACATAAATCAATTTTTAATTAAATTTGATAAAAACAAAAAAAAAACATTAATAATTTGTCAATTTTTGTTTTTAATGATTTTTCGTTAAACGAATTTTATTTGAATCTTAAAAATGCAATTTTTAATAAATTTTTACTTCGTTAAAGAAAATTTGTTGTTGGCAGAAAAACATTTACTAGGTCAATTGCACAATTTGCCAGTGAAAAAAAAAGTTATATTTAATTAACATAAATCAATTTTTAATTAAATTTGATAAAAACAAAAAAAAAACATTAATAATTTGACAATTCTTGTTTTTAATGATTTTTCGTTAAACGAATTTTATTTGAATCTTAAAAATGCAATTTTTAATAAATTTTTACTTCGTTAAAGAAAATTTGTTGTTGGCAGAAAAACATTTACTAGGTCAATTGCACAATTTGCCAGTGAAAAAAAAAGTTATATTTAATTAACATAAATCAATTTTTAATTAAATTTGATAAAAACAAAAAAAAAACATTAATAATTTGACAATTCTTGTTTTTAATGATTTTTCGTTAAACGAATTTTATTTGAATCTTAAAAATGCAATTTTTATTAAATTTTTACTTCGTTAAAGAAAATTTGTTGTTGGCAGAAAAACATTTACTAGGTCAATTGCACAATTTGCCAGGCAAAAAAAAAAAAATTATATTTAATTAACATAAATCAATTTTCCTCGGTGCTTTAACAACTCGGTCATCAACTATACGAGACACGAGAATGACGTTCAGCTAGATAACTGATAGTTCCGGTGTCGAAACTTCTCACGCCCACTATACTCTCCTCCTTTTGCAAAAGTTCGAACCTCGTTAGGGAAACTTCGGTTTATTGGTCATTTAACGTGTAGCATATATATACGCATTATGTGCTCGTCCAATTCACCTCTCAAACCATCAAAAAATTTCTAACGACCTTTCAGTAATTTAAAAAGTCAAAATACTTGGAAATAATGATTTTGAAAAATATTTTATTATGAAAAAATAATTGTCTCCCACTATTCGAGGAAAGATTTTAAAAAAAATCTCCCAAACCATCAAATTTTATTATGATAAAAATAATTGTCTCTCACTATTCGAGGGAAGGTTAAAAAAAAAAAAATCACCTCGCAAACCATCAAAAATTTCCTAACGACCTTTCAGTAATTTTAGAAGTCAAAATACTTGCAAATAATAATTTTGAAAAATATTTTATTATGAAAAAATAATTGTCTCCCACTATTCGAGGAAAGATTAAAAAAAAAAAATCTCCCAAACCGTCAAAATTTTTCTAACGACCTTTCAGTAATTTAAAAAATCAAAATACTTGCAAATAATAATTTTGAAAAATATTTTATTATGAAAAAATAATTGTCTCCCACTATTCGAAAAAAGGTTGAAAAAAAAAAATCTACACGATAATTATTAATAATTATATGGGAAATAGTAAAAAAAAAAATGGTAATTCCAGTAAGAGGATTTGTGTAGCTCGGTCCATGCGTACTTGAAATGTCGGATCAAATCGGATATTCCGATCCGAGAGTGCTCTCCGCTTTTGCCCAGCCGGCCTTGAGCTCTATATCGTCCTTGGGCATAGAGATGGATGTCGTCCAGCGCGCGCGTGTTTGTCGATCCCGATAAGATATTGATATCGATTCGTAAGAGTTCGATACGATATTAGTCGCATATTTTATTTGGGAGGTTTGACATTTTTTTTTTATTTATTAGATTTTTTTTTTTCGTTATCGAGACAAAAACAATGTTTTTTTTTTTTTTAATGACATAAGCGTAAGCAATCGAATTAATTTTTTTGTCTGATAATGTTGGGGTAGAACGTGTTTGGTGGGAATAAAAAAAAAATAAAAAAAAAATCCGTCGTACTCTGAAAAAAATTATCGGACATGCTCGGATAAAATTTATTTCGACCTTGGCGAAAATTTTGTGCGCTGATGACGATGTCACTCAATTTCTTAGTCACACATCTCGGAAATGTAAATTAAAATTTTTACGCATATTTGCACGTAATTTATTTCCTGGACGAAGAACGTCGTTTTGTAAATTTCTTAATTAGCGATTTAGTATAAAATTTAAGATTATTAGAAAAGAAAAGAAAAGAAGATTATTAGATTTAATATAAAATAATTATAAATAATTCATGTAATTTTTTTTTCTCCCCAACAATAATAATAATAATAATAATACTAAAATATGAAAAATTGCATATAAAATATTGACATCGTTAAAAATATTTTCTGCAAAATATAATATTATTGAGCAAGATCCCAAGATCAAAAATGTACAAATTTCATATTCTCTTACTGCTTAAATTATTGGTGTGAAAAATAAAATTCATGTTTGCCACAAAATGGATGGAAATTTTAGATCAGGATTTATCCTGAGATTGTCTTTGGGAATTTGTTGTTAGACTCGTAAATGGGCTCGTAAAAAAAAAAAAAAAAAAAAAAAACCATACCTTCTTTATGGTGTAACCAAGACGAATCTGCACGTGTCTCGAGGGTGCTTGTCAAGTCGGTGCAAACACTGCAAACATTCCGGTTGTGACCAGAACTTCCAACGTAATTCTCGTTCGTTATAACTCCTCTCATATATATGTATCGTAATATATTCCATTCATGCGAATCGAGAATATACAGCACGGCCAATTTTCCATCAAGTTTTATTCCCCGGCTCCAAACTGAACCGACTCGCGTCAGATTTCATGACTCTAATTTTTTTAATTGAACATTAAAATGATAGGAAATAAAAAAATGGGGAAATTGTACATATGATGAGAAACAAAAAAAAAAAAAATTAATTACCCAGTACTTGCTGGAAAAATTAATTAATATATTCTACGAGTAATTGAGTGATTTGATTTTTTATTCACATTGACAAAAGTTCGACATGAATTATTTAACAAAAATATTGTTAAAATGATCGATTACAGAAATAATAATAATAATAATAATAATAAATAAAGAAAATCCACGCGTTTGG